>JAVCKX010121289.1:1022-11292 GCA_034780695.1 Lepetodrilus gordensis
ATACTAGTATTACAGAGTGGAATAGTAGGCCTACTGTCTGTATACTAGTATTACAGAGTGGAATAGTAGGCCTACTGTCTGTATACTAGTATTACAGAGTGGAATAGTAGGCCTACTGGCTGTGGAACATATGGTATACTCTACCACAATGCCACTCTGCTATATATATAATACGCATGACTTTGTAGGTGTACTCTGTATACTAGTATTACAGAGTGGAATAGTAGGCCTACTGTCTGTGGAACATATGATGCCACTGTTACCTTGGTAAAGGATGTACAACGGTTACTGTCTCCATCGCCTGTTCTCAAACAGCAATCAAGGTAATTGAATTGCCTTCCTCACTATATAGGATAACTTTGTGTGAGACTTAGGCCAAGGCGTGTACTGTGCCGATTTCGGATTTGTTTTAAATGAAAAATAACGACACTTTCTACAAATGTATACGTTAGTACTACGCGTTAAAAACCCGTATCATAGCTCTAATTTTGAATTTTGAATTTTGAATCTCAAATCTCGAATCCCGTGCTGGAAAAATGACCTTATCTGAATCCCATGCTGGAAAATTGACCTTGCTGAATCTCGAATCTCGAATCTCGAATCGACGTCTAACTTCCACGACCCAACAGAATGACATGATCCACTGCATCAAATGCAGCTGATGTTCAGTCCAGTAACTCTGCCGGTTCATATGCTGTAGAATGTCGTTTTGCACCCTAACTAGGTCTGTTTCTGTGCTGTGTCCTACTCGATAGTTTATGTTGGGATAGGTATGCATGTTGATTTAGCCTATATAAAACGATTTTATCCATTATCTTTGAAACAAACAAAAAAGGATGCATTATATAATTGAAATGATCTCGCCAAATAATCTCACGTATATGTATGTTGCTATAATAATAATAATAATAATAATAATAATAATAATAATAATAATAATAATAATAGTGACTATTTGTATTGCGCAGTGGAAACATGTATAGTGTTGGGGCGACATGAGAGAAAGATCTACATCCGAATGATTTGAGCTTGCCATAGGGCACAACTAGCAAGTTTTTATCTTCAGCCACGTTGCCACAGTGTAACTTTGAACAATATATATTCGAAGTAAAACAGTTACTAGCAGAATAACTAGCAGAAAAACAAAACAAACCTCATTTGAGGGTCTGTCTTGCATAGAAGCACTTTGTAAGTAGCCTACAGACTATCCAAAGTGCACTTCACCTCTTTATACCATCACACATAAAGTGGTTTGAGTGCAGGTGCAATGTTTCAGCTACAATTAATAAGCTAATTTAAGTTAATATTTGGAAAATAAATTCAGGACCAATCAGCAGTTCAGCACCCGTAGGTCTGCACTGCACTTCACTCCTACACATAGGCTAAATGTCCGTACAGAGAAAGTAAAATTCGTAAGTTATATATTTATTAGTCCAGAATCTAGACGTATCAGAATCGACATCAACGGGGATGTGGAATCGTTAAGAGCTTAACTCATGTCACGCTTCCCGGTAGTTCCCCAGTTTATATATATAGTTTATATATTTTGAAGAAAGCAACATTAATAATAACAATTAGATCAGGACACTTTAATTAATTGGGGTTTACCGGTTTTGATTTTAGTACTGGCGATACCACAGATCATAGGCTAGTTTTAGTTAAACAAATTTGTTTCCCTAGTTAGTAATATTATGCAGAGAGAGAAATATATTTTAATTAAAAAATATATATTATTGTGTCCAAAGATGTTAAAGGCCTCTTTAAATGGATATATCATAACAAATGAGAGTTAGTTCCCTTCAAGATCGACCGGCTTCGCTAGGTGTCGCTTCAAAAGCACTTGTCACATTTCACGTTTAGGCCGACTGCACGAGGTCAAATTTACTTCCTGCTTTGGAAGTTGTAGTCTGTCAGTATGTAGATATAACTAACTTCATTGGATTCCACGATATCTCTCGGACTAAAATCTAAAGGTAAGAACAGTCAACTAACGCACAATACCACTTTCTAATTCACGTTGAAGGAAATGTGTCAGTTCTGACGTGAAATCCAAACACAAGGTAAACAAAGACGGGAAAAGTTTTCCAAAAAACTAAGTCAATGACAATGTCTCCCACAGTAACACTGCGTAGCTAATGGACCTATATCAGATATATATCTACATTAGAGATGAAGTTCAACTTCCTCATTGTACATTTGCTGTACATACACGCTACCATCGTCGTGATCAACTGGGATCTTTTTACCAGATTAGCTAACTGTGTTACTAATCATGATGCTAGAACTGTTTTGATATTTAGTCAAGTTTACATGGAATTATTTAGGAACTATTTATGACGAAGAGTGTGGTCAATGACTAGTTACACCCATCTTGTAAAGTAAGTCAGTAATTGCATGTCCCTATGGTTTATACTCATTTTATTAGCTTTCAACCATTTTATTAAATTAATCATTCCCATTGTTATGATGGTGATATTTACGTACACAAACCACAGACAGTCACTTGCCACTGGATATTAAAACAGTATTATACAATATTATTTTATATTATTTGATATAACTTTATAAACAACATAATAATTTATAGCCTACTATATTAACTGATAGTACAACTCACTCTAAAACTAATATACTACATAATACTAGATATATATTATATCCAAATGTCACCCTGCACCTGTCTAGGTACTAGTACTAACAAGAGTATACACTCAAGTGACAAGTGTCTGTGCACAAACGATACACACAGTTGACTTTAATGCATAGAGGGGCATAGACCTTTACAAATGACAGCCATTAACCATTCGATCGTTTTACTTCCTGTTTGTGTTTCCACCATGTTGGGAGTGTTGTTTGAATGTCGGTGTAGAGTAAAGTTAGAGACTTATTTGAAGAATGTGTATAAATGTGTGCTGCAACATTCATGTACAACTTGTCACGGCTTCAGTTGTTTGGAACAATGTCTGAGCAATCTCTGTTAGGGCCAAGAAATGGGCCACGTTACACAAGATTCCGTATTATTAATTTATGTTTCATATATAGGGCTAATGGAACTTTAAAATGTACTCGCCCAAATAATGATATAAATAACAAAACATGAAATTTCTACTAGACCATGGCTCAGGATACCTTTAACCATGTTAACATTAGGAGAAATATTTCAAGCTACCGGACGAGTGGGAACGTCTACCTGCATATATATATTTTTCAAATGATTTTGATGATAGATCTAGCTTAAAATACAACGGAGAATCTTTTGAAATATTATTAATGTGCATGTTTATGATGCACGATCATGCACCAAATACATACTTGAAATCATGCTCAATATAACAGTGCTACATTATGATTATTATTCAAATATATCTGAAACATAATAACTGTTGACATTGTGCGGTTAATATGAAGCTGAAATTATTTCATACGTAAGGTAAATGACATGGATGATTTCTGTGACACCAGCACTATAGGGTTCAAACCATATTGACCTGGATAAGTGACTGTCACCTGTGTCAATGAATGTTCGGTCAACTGTGACATTGCTAATTGCTAATTACCCTCAGAGTACAGTGATGTCAGTCAGGCTGGAATTCCTAATGGGAGTGTTTCATGGGATTCTCAAAATATACTACTTCGTAGCCATGTAGGAAACGTAATTTATATTTTAAGAATATTTGATTGAGAAAAGCATTCATAAAGTAGGCAACCTATTGTAATATTTACTCTTTTCTTTCGACAATCAGCATTTCCAATGTTCAATATTAAAGCATACATTCACTTGCTGTTGGCATGGAAAGAAGATCTATGATATTGGAAGAACATTGGTCCCATGCATTGTATGGTCGACCGCTCAGGGGTAAAGTGAAGCAAGCTCAAGCACGGCTGATATTTGGATTGGTGACAATAACCTGATCGTATCTAGGATTTGTTCCTGCCCCACACTGAATCACAGACTAAAAACTTGTGGCGTAACCTTAGGCAAGTTGCTGTGATGAGATGGACATGTGAATGATAATCTTGATGCGCTTTGAATGGCAGCTCGGGTTGTATACTCCCCAGGAAGTTGAGAATGAATTTGAGTGCACACTGCACAGATCCATTGACCGGGGTAATAAGATTTGAGCAGTTATTCTGGATATTTACACTATATAAATGTATAATAATATTAATAATAATAATATTGAGGCAAGTGAAACTGGCTTTATAATTTGAATAATTTCGCAACAATGTTTCACCATTTTTAGTTGTTTGAAGATACATACAAGTACATTTATGTAAAAATGGTGCAAGTAAAATTCTGTTCAAAGACAATGGTCAAAGGTTGGCATAATAATAAAAACATCTTGAACAAAATATTTGGGTTGCACATTTTCAATATGGTGTCTCAGGTTATTTAAAGCATGGGTATAATTCTGATAGTGTACAGGCAGCAATAGAAACCAATTTTAGAACTTACTAGTAATACTAGCCCAAATTAATAGTGATAGAAATAACAAATGTTATTAATTTCTACTAGCCATTAAAGGCATAATATCACGGTTGATTGACAAATTTTGATCTGAGACTAATTAAGCATGATTTGTTCACCCAAAAGTATTTATTTACTGATGTATTTATCCCCCAGCACTCGATAGTAATAAAACAAATGATATTTTATGTTAAATAAGGGAATGCTCCGTTTATTTTATCTTGTCTTTGATGCATCACTGTACTAAGAAGGAATGTGAGCAAACATTAGAGTTATGTCCCTTTGAATGATATGTAAAAAAGCAATTGTTTATTCTATGAGGTATTATTAAGTAATAATGTAGTCGTAACCTATAGGTGAAAAATTTCCGCTGTGAGGGGGGAGGGGGGGTGCCTTGGAGATTTGTCAACCACACAGGGTGGAAAGCTTTTTGGAAGTACAAACATGATTTTATGTATGTCATGTGAATGTACTTTGCAGTGTTATAAGCTAAGAACTAGTCCAAAACAACCATAAATATATGTGATATGCCTTTAAATTAAGGATACCTTTAGCATTGGGTGAAATGACCCTGGCTAGCAGACTAGTGTTACTTGTGATCTATGTATAGGTCTCTGTATAACATGTATAACTAACTATAAGTAGAGAAATTCTGTGGGATGTAAGTCAGTTTACTTTAAGCAGTCATAGCTGTATGAGTGAGTGAATATGGAGTTTAACGTCGCTGCGGGAATCTCATAGCTGTAGATCTATTTTGTAGCAACAAAGTAAACCTTATCTCTTGGCCTGGTTCAGCAAAGTGGCTGTATTGTGTATGTAAAAGTTATATCTATTATCTGTCAATGTCATCATGACCTGACAATGGCTGACATACTTAACCTTCTACATACTGCAGACAGCTTGAAATGCCATTTTGTTTTAAGCATTCACCAAGATATTGGTTTACAGTAGAACTAAATTATTTAATATTAATGTCAAGGACTACATATTAACATGATTTTTTTAATTAACTGTTGATTTAGATATTGTTCATTGAATTTTATTGTTCAAATTCCAACTTGGAAAGAAAACACAAACCTATTCTGTTAACTATTAATATTTGAGAATCCTTCACATAGAAACATGTTGTTTCAATGTTTAATTCGGACCCTAACGCCCCAGGGGTTGAGCAAGTGACATATATGGGGGGTGGGGGGGATGGGGAGGAGGGATGTGTCAAAATTATTTTCAGACACTCAGCGCTCAAATCCTGTTTGGGGTCCATTTCAGGACACAGTTTTGCAAACTTGGGTGATGATGAGAATGCTGAGGCTATAGTGTTTGACGTTAGTGACATCATTACACTCACGTGCCGAGGCTAAGACCTGGAGACACTGTTTATCTGGGCATTCTCACCAAAGTGCGATGAATCAACGAAATCGCAGTTTCCAAACACTGACTGAAGACTATCTTCTGTCACAGCCGTGATAGTATCATTGACTTACTTCCACTTGCATTTCTTCATCAGTGTTGACAGTGGAAATAGAATTTATTCAAATTGATGAATAGATTTACATTTACTGTGTTTGCTATTAAATAGGAATTATATTCATTTTAGTACATGTGTGTCAAGATTGTTGAATACAAAAATAATATTATGGAAGATTGAACTAGCAAGGGTTACTTATTGGTAGGGCTAGTTATAATTTATTGATGTGGAAGATTGAAAGATTTCGATCAATTATTGCTAAATATCAGTTCTGAAGGGATGTTTACAATTTTGTTAATATTTATTGGGGAAAAAATATCAATATACGAGATAGAAATATAGGAAAATATTAGGTCATCCGTACTGCCTAACTAGTATTAAAAAGCTGACATTTAGTTACTCACAGGTGATCTGCTGCTTGCTTCCTGTCTTCAGGAAGTCTGTTACAAGTAAATAAAAACTTTATTCTCGCAGATTCATACAGTTTGCACATAATTTTTTACGTTCATACCTCGATGAACGTAAACAAAATGACCGGCAATCCTTAAATACTTCCATCAATAATAATCATGCTTATCGATATATTTAGCCAGCCCTACTTATTGGACTCCTTATTGGACTCCAATGCCATATATCTTATAGAAGTAGCAAGGCTGACTTATTGGACTAGTAAGGCTAGCATCAGGGACTAGCTTAAAATTATGGTACTACCCACTAGTGACACCACTTGTTTGTTAGCTTCTGAGGCTAGTTAGTCTATCACTGTATGATCATCTAGCTTCTGAAGCTAGTTAGTCTATCACTGTATGATCATCTAGCTTCTGAGGCTAGTTAGTCTATCACTGTATGATCATCTAGCTTCTGAGGCTAGCATCTGGACCAGCATGGTATATACAATGACTCCAGAATATGGCTAACTTCATTTCCTTCTTGACAACACACACTTCACCAATCACCTAATGAAGGCAGGGCTACAATTTCTGATTGCTTTTACAAATTTATGGCAAATATACTACAAATATAAAACCCGCATTCTTATGTAATAACTTCCCTTTCCACCACCACCCCTACCACTGATGTTTCTAATTCCTTGATCCGCCTATGTGGTCTTGATTGCATGAAATGGGTGTAAGTTTACACGGATGTACGGTATATCAGGACATAAAGCATGGCATACATGTAACTTTGTGCATGCACTCTGTGCTTTACGTCTGGCGTAAATATACACACCTTTTGTGAAAAACAGGCCTGATGTATTTATGTGTCATAGTATGACATTCTCTAGTGCTTCATGTGCTGACTATTCCTGGTGTTCCGTGGAATACTTTATACAGGGTTGGAAGTTAGTGCAAAGATTTACAATTTTGAACAAGCCAACAGGTTAGTAAGTCAAATAAGAAGAACGATTTCCCTAAAAAGATACTCGCCCATAACAAAAGAAGCTTGACATGGGCTGCCGGGCGAGTGGGAACTTCTAACCCTGTTTATATTGGTCAATATTTATATCAAGATCTGTTTGACAGCTAACTTGTATGCACAGATATCGAGATGGATACTAATATTCATTGACAAGGAAGTAATTAGTTCACTTCACTTTCAGGATGAATTTGAGGATGTTGTATGTCAAGAGTACATATATAGTTTATATTTTAAAGGCATAATATCACAGTTGATAGGCCTGTATAATCAATGGACAAACACATTTTGATCTGAGACTAATTATGCTTGATTTATCCACACCAAAGTTGTTATTTACTGATGTACTTAGTCCCCAGTACTCAATAGTTATCAAAATATTAATGTTTTTATAATAGAGAACATTCCGCTATTTATCTTGTCTTTGATGCATCGACTGAACTATGAAGGAGAAAACATTGCCTGTGCATATTATATATTTAAATTTTACCACTGAAATGCATTGACATAATAAAGCAAATAACAATACAACCATATTCAGGTTGTCAATCGGTTGTTTTGAAAATATATATGGAGCCTATGTTTCTCATTTGTATTCTACGTGAGCATCATTGCTTCTTGATGTTAGTCAGGTATGGTAGTTAGAAGAGCACACTGTAATTGGTCCTCGCCGTTCAGACGGTTGATAGCTACACGTTGTATTCAAACTACTGAAAGTGACATCACATGTTTCAAGTAATAGAAATGACCCTGGGACCACGACATCAATGTTCACGAAAGTTACATTTCTGACGCAACTGATAGATGCACCCTAGCACTGAATGTAGAGTGGCAATACAGCCATCCTTGGTTTATCACTGTATTATTATTACATGGTTCTACATCAGTTATGATTCTGCAACATATATACACTATTGTCAATAATATATACATGCACTATCATCATTGACATTGTTCTATATTCATGCACTATGATGATCATGGTTCTATATTCATGCACTATGATCATTGTTCTACAAGTGATCATGTTTCTATACATGACCATTTGATGTTAAAAGATGGTAGTTGTTGTTCCCCTGCTTCGTGCTCTGCATTAAAGGGGTAAAGCAAGGACTGGTCGGCTCGAATCAGTATTCTGTGTCTGAGTCGGGGTATCCATGTTGTATCTATGGCATGATATTCCAGTGAACACTATAAAATCTGGTGGAACACCAGACTACAAGCAGTATGCATGCAAGCCATTCGTCGCAAATGGGTGAAAAATTCCCGCAGCGACGTTAAACTTCATATTCACTCACCCACCCATGCAAGCCATGATATGAGTGAAAGAATCTTGAAAGTGGATTCAAAGTTAAACCTCAAATCAACATATATGCATGCACTACTGCAGGGCTCAATTTAAGGACTAATTTGGGAGCCATGGCGACCTAATTTTGCATTTGGCTACTAATATTTCACTTATTTTAAGTGTTTCTGGCTATGCAGGAGCCAACTGGCTCCCTGGAAAAAAATTGTAACTTTGAGATCTGTACTACGGTCGTGGTTCTATATATAAATATTATGGTTATAGATAAAATGTCTTGCATACAATACAAGTTATGAATTATTCAGACTGTGTCTGTGATTCTGAATTGTAATGTAGAATTACTTCCTTGCAGTACTATTAGTAACATTTGTATTTATAAGCAATATTTTCTCTTGTCTGTTAACCAGTCAAACAGGATGTGATATTCCACACTATATATGTGACTAGGTGTCTGTCTATCCTGTTGTCTATATATTGTATTTACTACCCTGTATAGTGTATGCACCATATCTCATGTCACTAGAACAATACATGACCTAGATTATATTGCACCAATTCCACAATTGAAAGCATGTTCATCATGTTCATAGCAATACATTATAACCCCAGTCAATAGATCAGTGTATTCTCCATTTTATTCTCAACTCCCTGGGGATAATACAACCCAAGCTCCCTTTCAATAGTTTATGAAAGTTTATATGATTGCAAGTAGGTGTTTGCTAGATCAGAGTTTATGTCAACACAGCATTCAAAGGAAAGTAGTGGTAAATTCTTATTATTTAAAAAAATATCAACAAAGCAGTTGACAAACAATAATGAGATAATTAACATGGAATGTTCGCACTGTTGTTAAAATGGTATGAATATATCAGTAGATTATGAATATATCAGTAGATTATGAATATATCAGTAGATTTTAGAGTTTTAGGTCAACACAAACACATGGATTTACTTTCATCTTTTGTATAAGTTTGACATGATTAATTTTCTTTAAGGACATTTTTTTTTTAGTTCCAATCACTAACCTGGGGTTAAGCAGCCAATCAGTGTCTGAAAGATTATATCTAATAAATATAAGTGTCATATTGGATGCCAATAATTTTCACAGCAATCTCTTTACCTACTAGTACATGTTCAGGCAGTGTGCACAATTCTAAGAAGCAAACAATTTTTTTATTTTCAAATTATTCATCCCCAGTATGTACTTTTCATTGGCAAATATACCATGTTGGTATTTGTCTGCTTTAGAATTATTCCATTGTAAAATTACCATCTTGATATTAATTATACTGTCAAATGAGCATTTGTGACACTTCTACAGTTTTCATCATCTACTTTACCAGTAATCACAAGATCAGCTACCCCACTGTTAGGGAACTCGGACACAGCGAGAAATGTCAGTTTCTTGACGAGCAGTACCAGTTTCTTTTCTATATACAGTATATACGTATGCGTCAGTTTCTTTACAATGGAACACCGGGCTGTCGAGGTTTCAGCAGAAGAAAATGGTAACCGCTTACATTTTCATAAATTTAATCTTCATTTTATAACATACACATAATATATATTGAGTTGCATCAGCTTTATCTCTCTATCTACTACATCTAATTAG
>JAVCKX010121311.1:0-11290 GCA_034780695.1 Lepetodrilus gordensis
TAGACTACAGGGGGTTGCACTAGATATGTGTCTACCAAACAGCGGTGGAAAGGTTTTTGGAAGTACAAACATGATTTCATGTATGTCAAGTAAATGTATTTTGCAGTTGTAGCTAAGAACTAGTCCAACACAACCATAAACATCTGTGATATTATGCCTTTAATGTCTTGTCTATTCTTAGTATTTTACTAGAATTTTTTAGCACGCTGAAGACAAGTTCTACTGAATACTTCTGAGAATATGACAACTGGCAACAAGTTTACCAAACTTGTTTGAGTACAATTTCATGCTCAACTTAAAATTCTACATGGGGATTTGAAAATGTAACTTTAGAAAAGCATGAAATTGTACTTGGGGCCTGAAATCTGTAATGCGTTAGGTTTGCCCTGGTATGGACCGTGTACCATCTTTTGACGATTTTATGGAAGACATTGTCAGCGACCCCAATGAAAACTGACATGAGAAAGATAAAACATTCATCTGAACACACTCTACATGGGAGCCTGCATCATTCTACATAGTGACTGAAAATGTCAATAGCGTGCACAAGTGTGTCAAATTCTACTTTTAGACATATCCAGCTTAACGATTCTGGTGGGTGACAACCATTATTTACATATCTTGCCACGCATCCCGATCTATCACGCATGGACCATGCTGAATAACAAGATTCATCTCAGAATTAACCAGAAATTTTAAACACACGATCTATAGTAACAGCATATTAAGACTTTTAGTCAACCCAAGGCCTATAGCACTCCTGTTTGCCCATCACCGGAACATGGACATTTCTGGAAATTCTTGATAATTCTGCATCATTCACTATTTGATGACCTTCATAAAACATAGAATCTGCAACATCATACACACATTATGTTGAAGATTCTATGTTTAATGAAGCTGGTCTATGGTGAATGATGTATAATTTACATTTTCAATCATTCACTTGATGTAGAATGATGCAGACTTCATGTAGAGCGTAGTCATAGGAATGTTTTACATTTCTGAAATCAGTTTTCACAACAGGGATCCCAATTGTAATTGAAGACTAAACGCTTTCAAGGTCATAAAAGGCACATACATAATATTAGTATACGTAGATATTTCATGGACATGATTTGTGCATACATACATACATTCTACTATCTAACATGCATCACAGACATCCCATATCTATAATTGTTTGGCACTGTGAAATATGAGGTGTACAGTTTACAGACATAATTTATAATGCATTCATGGCACCGGAACTTGGCTGTGTTAGTGCTCGGCCATGGACATGAAAATGTAAATAATTAAATTGAACAAACAATGGCATGAATGTTTTAGTTACTAAAAATTGTCGGGGCCTATTTTTAAGAAAAATCTTGTTAGTGGAAAATGCATTTGAAAAATAAATTGTAATTGGACTGAAACTCTGGGATGAGAAATAAATAGAAATGTGTCAGAACGATCATAGCACTACACAAGTCTACTTGGAATAGACAGGTATCTTTACTGGACTGCAATGACGAGGGATAAAAATGAAAGAGAAGACAATTTCCTATACATTTTCCAGGAAATATACATCCCTATTATTTAGCAATTATTTTAATTAATTCAAGTAAGTTAGGTCAAAGTTAAATACTAATAAGGTTATTGGGGGTGGTGTCTAAATTGTTATATTTTGTATGTAAGGTACCGTTGAAATTACACATTTTCAGTCCTTACAATACTAGTAGTGAAACCATCAAAAAAAATATAATTTCTGATGAATAAACTTCCCCTATGATGTTTAAATGTGGTAGGAACCGGGCATGTGAAGTTTGAAACAACTTGTTCCAATAGAAACCGAGATCTGTGGATAGACAAAAGCATGCAAGCACGCACACACAATCACGCACACACATACATACACACGCGCGCGCGCGCGCACACACACACACACACACACACACACACACACACTCTCACACACACAAACAGATACTAAAGTCACTACTACCACAAAAAAAGCTTCACCCACATCAGGCCCTGAAATTATGAAACCTGTTGAGTATAAACTCATACTCAACTCAAGGATTTCGTCACAAATCCCCATTAAATCACACTCAAACATTTTCATAATCTCAGGGCCTGGTAATGTGGGCCAGGCTAATTAACACAATAATGTAATTCCATGACAAAATAAATTCTTCAAACCTATAAATCTTAACACATATTTCAAATTACTCAGAATTTGTGCCATCTGGATACATTTCTAAAGTATAGTACAGGAAATGTATAATATATGTAGTCAACGCTCTGTCATAAACAATTCTTCTTACAGGTACTCTTTTAACAGGCAGCACCAAAATCAGGTATTCTCACTGAGGTAGTTTAAATCTACAGATGAGTACAACATCCATGTTTGATCCAATGATGGTGTCAACAGCAAAAACACCATGTAATGAAAGTATCTCAAATTACAGCACAAATTTGATAAATGATGCAGAATAAAATAATATATTCAGTGACAAAAGTTAGGGAACACCTAATGTTGTCGGACTGAAGATGAATTGGCTGAAGATTGGTCATGAAGGACAAAACATGATACACAATTTTCGACAACTTACAGCTTTAAAATAAATTAACCAGGATGACCATCAATAGTATACCAGCTCAATCTTCATGCCCCACAAGATTATGTGTTCCTTTAACTCTCCATGCTGGAGGCAACCAGAAATGCCCTAAATGGCTGTACCTGTGAATAATCCAGGAGGGAGAGGGTTACAGTGGTAAGATCAGCATGGAATATTGTAAATATGAAATTAATGCATCACTAATTTAATGCGACCTCTAGATTTTAGACGTAAATGTGACACCAAATGCGAATGGCAATGTCTCCATACATGTTTTCCTCCAAGTCTTACCTTTAATGCGCAGCAATTAAATGTGACAATACGGCGGTCGCATTTTTCGCATTAATATTCTGCTCGCATTAATTTCATGATTTACAGTACTAAGTATTCAATTTGCACACAGAACTGACTTCAGTTACAAGCAAGATGTTTTCCACTATGAGATTGTAGTTGGAAGCATCATGAAAAATAATATTTTTAGAATTGCCAAAATAATAATAACCACTTCAAGTTATCACACGGAGACAAATAGATGTATTTAATTGCAAACATTACTTGTTTCTCAAAATCCATAAATTTTAGCAAGGATACTATAGTAGAAGAGCTGTTCCAGTAAAACATATATGATACCTCAAGATGACCCACCTATAGAAGCAGAAAACAAATTTCACCACAGCTATGTAAGTTCTACACAAACAGTTTTGATTGAATTAGAGCTTTACATCATTATAGCGGGAATATTTCACTCATACACAAATGACTCACAATTTCTCTGCGAGTGCACACTACGTTAGAAATATATTTTGAGACAGAATACCCTGGTATTGATGTTATATTGAAACAGCCCTAAGTGAATAAATAAACTAACAAAATGCGTTTTGTTTTGCAAGTAAAAACAAATATATATGCATTGTTCCACTGTCCTACGATGCCTACACTTGTAGGAATAATCATAAATGTATGTCTACATTACTCAACTGAAAATTCATATAATATTTGTTAAATATCACAATGTTCACGTGGTACTTTTCTGATTTTCAACATTTGTTTTTCAGGATGGAATTGTTCCAAATTTGTTCAATTTATCGCAATTAAAAAAAACTTTTAGTATATTGGTGATTTGATTATGTTTCAATGTGAATGGGTTTCTTAAAAAACAATCTAGGTATATCCGTATTCCTGGCATGAAAATGTTCATGACATTTCTTTCAAATCCTCAATTTTTAAGTACTCGTACTTCTAAGACTTGGTCAGTAGTGCTATGGACAGACACACACACAAAAAAGAAGAAATAAACAATAAATAAAGTTGATGATTAAGCACAAAACATTCATAAATTACTGACTTCAATGGGGAAAAATTCAAGCACATGTATGGGACTCCCAAGAGAGTTATGTCCCCCTTAAGTTATGGCCGTTGCTACCACTAGGTGTTTACACACACACACACACAGAGACAAGGTAGACGGGTCTTTGAGCACACTGGTGAAAAATACCGGACCGTGTCTAGGTTCATAGTCACAAGGCAATGGAGCACGTACACACATGCATGTACATTAGGTAATTTCGTTTGACACATTGGAATTAGTATCCGGACTCTGCCGCCGATCCTGAGCTGCTGTTTTTGTGTTCTCTCATTGAGAACTTCCTCTCCTTGGCCTGGGTGATGGCAGGCGACATGGTCTTCCTCGAGGCCATACTGACGCTGACACTGCGTCGCAATGTGTCCTCGCGAGACTGCGTGTGCTCGATGTTGGCCTGTTTGACTGCGTTGGTGGCCACCAGGTCGATCTCGGCGTACGCGATTGGTTTGGAGGGGACTACTTTCCGCGGTTTCCTCCTTGATGACTCGGCGGAGGGAGGAGGTGATGCGGCCACGACTGGAACGGTACAAGAAGCAGTCAGGTCGATCTCGGCATAATTCAACTGGGGGTCCATTTGTTCCGGGGGTACAGGGACGGGGGATGTCGTTGGCACGTGGGATGTGGGCGACGACTGACCTGCGCTTCCGGGCGCCGTCCTCTCGCTCAGCACGCCCTCGTCATCCCGAGGAAACGCTAAATGTTTTCCGCCGTTCGCGACGACACGCTTCTCGGTGCAGTCACGTCCTTGGTTTGTTGTGTTGGTGTCGCATTGGAGACACACACTGTCCAACACGCAGTTCGATTCAGAACCGTCTCTCTTGTGCACATCAGCTTCGATGCTGAGCGTAACCTTCTCCGGAGACAGATTTTCACTGTTCAGTCTGTGCTTGGCACACATTTGGTCTTTGCCATGAAACCCAGTAGTCCTTTCACTGTTCAACATTGACTTTATGTTCGACTTAACCTTATCACTGATCCTATTGCTTTCCCAACCGAGCTTGTCTCTTTCACTGTTCTTCCGATCTCTCTCTGCGGTCCGTCGCTTGTTCCTCTCCGCTTTCCGCTTGTTTCGCTCGCTGTGACGTCTCTCGCACCTGCTGCTGCTGCACCTATCTCCTCGGAGCGTCCTCTCGGGAGAAGCTTCGTGGTCCGAGGCCGACATATTCCGCGCGCCTGGCGTCATGTCTACGTTCACGTAGCGCTTCGTGTACTCTTCGCTCTCGAAACTGAACACTGTGCCCGAGGACGGAGAATACGGGGGAGAATACGGGGTCTGTGGCGTGGAGGACGTACAGCTCTCGCTGGCCGTACGCCGGCGCTCCACGAACTGGTACTCCTTCCCGGAGCGCGGCCGGAGTATGGTGGAAGCGGGGCTACTGCGAACCGTATCCTCGCCACTGCTGGAAATGCTGCAGGTGTCGGAGCTGGCCGTCGTGTGACAGGAACACACAGATATGGCGTCCAGCTTGTCGTTGAGGTCATCCACGGACACCACCAGAGCACTGTACTGTAGACTGGGAGACTGGCAATTGTTGGCACTGTTGGCACTGCAGGGGGAATCACCAGGGACCTCTGCAACAACAGGAAATATTGAACTCCCGATTGGAATATAAAGATACTTATTGAAATATGTCAAACCTAATATTGTAAATGTGTAATTTTCACACCAAATATACTACTGCATAATCTCAAATTATAGTTAAGAATTATTTTTAATAGAATTGCAGTAAATATATATTAATTTCCGAAATATATTAAAAATATCTCGTTCCATAAATCAATGCACCAGCAAGTTCATTTAAATGTTAAAATTGCAATTTAAGTACTGGAATACAGAAAACACAACAACACAATAAAAAACAACATCATTCCAATGCTGAAGTTAAAAGCATGCATTCAAATCTGGTGGTAGATATTCGTGGCTACGAAGACGATGAAGGAGATTTGAACAAGTGCAAACTAGCAAGGAGAGCTGATGACCCAGCCATAGACTAGTGCTCGTGGATCAAGGTTAGTAAGAAAGGTGCAGGATGCAAGCAGTGCACGACATTCACGATAGCTAGCTACTGTAACCGGATGATGAAATGAGGGCAAAAATAACAATAAATAAATAAATAAAATACTTTAAATGAAAATTATGTGGAACTCAAAATCAAATGCATGCTATATATATCACTAAAAGATATTAATTTTGTTAGGTTTCGGTAGGAAAGTTAAAATATAATGTTTTATTCTTTTCTTTCCTTTTTACAGAACTTCAATACAAAATTAATGTTCATTATTGTGGTTATGGTAATTATTGTATCTTGCATTGAACATAGTCCTAAATTATTAAGACAATTTGATATATGATTATTACTAGTATGTATTAATTTATATCTGAGCCTTAGCGTCGCTTTCAAGATTCCTTCACTCAGATAACGACTTGTAAAACATTGGTGCCACTTACAGGTAGACCAGGGTATCGTTTCTCAAAGCTCTCATATCCACTATGAGACCATAGCACTCTTGTAAGTTCACGATTCCCATGTATTAGAGATGGCTACGAGAGTCCTCATGGTCTTGTAGTAGAGCTTCAAGAAACGATACCCTGTGATCATTGACTGGTACAGATGAACTAAGACCCACGACTGCTCTGTGACACTACACTGTGTGACACTACACTGTGTGACACTACACACTGTGACACTACAGATGGCACAAAATAATATCATGACTACATTGGAAAGGTAAATTCTGTGAGAATTGTTGCTAGGTCGCTGGAAAGGTTTGAACTTGGACCCACATCTCTGAAGTCTGACACTCTTCCACTGAACTACCACTTGCCCCAATAAGTGATTACATATTTAATTCATATCAAAAATATATTTGAGAATTATATTCATGAAAAATACTGATAAATATGTTTCATTCAGCTACTGCTAACATGTGCTCAATGCTACTCCATGCAGATCTGGTGATGTTGGGGAACTACTGAAGTACTCGTGTCCAGAATCACATTGTCCTCACATTGTCCTCAGCCAAGTTCATGCCACCCTTCCAGCATATTCTATACTAACCTATGATGTTTTCTCCAAATGCAATATAAAAAAATAATGCCATCAGTTTGTTAAGAAAATATATATTTTTATTTATTTATAATTTTTAATAATGTGGACATTATGAGACAAAGTAAATTGAAAAGAACAAATGTGAGATGTTAGATAGATGTAACTAAAAAGCAAAGGTGGGACAAACAAACAGACACTTGGAGAGACACGTTACCAAACAAACACACAGTGACACTTGACAGTTACAGGCCCCAGCTACCAAGCACAGTGAAACTACCAATGCAATTCATGCTCAACGTACCTGCTGAGTTCTCACTACTACGAGGCACCCAGATTTTCCCACTCTCGTCTTCCACGGGCGGCAATATTCGCAGCGTGGCTCGAGCGATCTCTTTCTGGATTGTGGGATCAGAAGGATAGCAGACGGAGGTGGCAGTGACATCGCTCCTGACCGGCGACATTTTAACAGGAGGCTCCTTCATCTCCACATAAATGGCCTCCGAGTGCAGACCTCGGGGAGACAACTGCGTCTCGATCACAGGTGACAGCGTGGAGGGATACGGCTTTGTCTTGGGTGGAACGAACGGTGGCAGCGAGGTGACATGTCGCACGATCTCCGCTGCTTGCTCGCAGGCATCCTGAGGCTTCTTGCTCGTCAGAGGCAGGCTCATCTTGCTCTTGAGCTCGGAAATCGAGGCGTAGTTTCTTGCTTTCCCTTCCAGGCCAAGTTTTGTGTGTCCGCCTCTCTGCAGCAGCTCAATCAGTTTCTCATCGTCGGTCTTAGACGATCCTCCCAGAAGCTGATACGGATTGGGCATCTGCTGGTCCTGCTGGACATGCAGGACAGTCAGGACTTTCATCTCGTGTCGAGGCTCGTCCTTCAGGATTGGCTCGGTTAGGTTCCTTTTCAGTCCCTTGACGTGATTCTGCTTGGTGACGGTCTCGACTGGTGGTCCGGATTTGTCGTCCAGGGACAAGCTCTTGCTTCCTCGGTACTCCTTTGTCCTGTTTCTTTCTGGAGGCAGTGGTGGAGGCTCATCTTTAGGAGACACTTGTGATCTCTCTGTGCTGGTGGTGGTGGTGGTGGCCTCTTGATAACTGAGTCTGTTTGGGAAGCTTGAAGACCTCTGTCTGCCCACCTTGATGTGAGGGACACATTCTGGTAGTTCAGGCTTAGACGTCTCCCCTTGGTCAGAATTGCTTCTTTCTAGGAAGCTTGCCTTGCTGCGGCCACCAGTCAGGTTTTCTTGACTCTGTGAAGCAGCTTTCTGATCTCGTGAGTTTCTTCTTATGAATCTGGCCAGAAAACCACCGCTTTCTTTCGGAGATTCTGCAGTTGACGAATAGTCACTTCCCTGACTGGAGTTTGAATTTCCGTTTGATTTGGACAACTTTTTCTGATCAGATTGTCGTTTCTGAAAGTTCAGAAGTTTGGGAAAAGGCATGGCAGTTCGGGAAGGTTCATTATTGCTTTTGTTGCCATTAGTTACATCACCTCCAGGAGTCGATGAGACGTATGTTTGCAGGTTCTGAAGGTTTTGCAAGACATGTGAATTTCTGTTGCTCTGGACACATGGTACGCCTGCCATCTCCATGTAGTTGCTTTCTGATACGGAAGCTCTCAAGTAAGACTCCTCTATTGGCTCGGTTATCTTCAGCTCAACAGGTCTTGGACCAGAGCTGTAGCTGCAGATGTCGCTCTCCGATGAACTCTCAGCACTTTTCAAACTTGGATTTTCAATTTCAAACTGACCTGCCATTTCCATATACTGACTGCCAGGTTCTTGTCTCAAACTCTCCATTTGATATCCTTGAAGTTGAACTCTACAAGTGACACTGTTTCTAAATGGTTCCATTCCATGTGCATACTCTGGTGACCCTTTCGGTTCTTCTTGGAAGCCACCCATGAGGAGGTATGAATCCTGCGGTCCGGACGATGATTTCACAGATGGCGATTGACTGGAATACCCAACAGCAGGGGTGTTATCATAGCCATGTATCTTCCCTTGGGAACCAAGAGATCGACTTCTATCCCTTGCTGGGAGAGTGGGAGGAGCCAGACTTCCCATCTGATGATGATGAGGAGGAGGTGGGGGAACAAGTGATGCTGTTCGGGACATGTTTTTCCTCAACAGAGCAGGTCCTTTAGGTGGCAGTTCCGGAGGTGGGGTGTCTGCCTTAACTGGAGCCTCGTTGGCGTATATAGGCTCTCTGATCAACTTGGGAGGAGATTGCACGCGCTCGGGTTCCGGAGGTGGCTTTTCCTTCTCAGGTTCCCATCGACTACTCTTGGCAGCAATGCGAGACTCGCTGGAACACCTGGCACCAAGTCTCTGCTTGACGGACTGCTTGTGAGGAGAGTTCTCCTTGTTGAGAAGGGACACATTGCTGAGACTGCTGCTGACACTGGACGTGAGCAGGTAGTCGCCATTGCCCGGGAGGTGCACGTGGCTGCTGCGGTGTCCGTCCTCGTCGTCGTACTTGGACAGATTCACGTATGGCAGCGGTGCGAGCAGCTTGCTGTGTGACGGCAGCTCCTTCAGCTTGTTCAGCAGGTTCGGACTCGGAGACGCCATCTCCATGTCTTGATTGTCGCTGGCAATAAGCTTGGATGCCTGGGACTGTGCATTACATAAACTGGTGTCGATGCGAAGGTCTGTCTTGGCGGCTTTCGATGGAAGACTGGATGACTTTGCTGCATGGCTGAAAACACTACCACCACTAGTACCACCACCACCACCACCACCACCACCACCACCTTTTCCTCTGGTGATTTTGCCTTCGTCGTCAACCTTGCAAACTTGTAGTATTTCATCCAGCAGGCTTATTTCCATTTGCAAAGAGCTCTCTTCCTTCTGAAGCTTCTGCAGTGCTTCTTTCCTCTTTGTTCGGTCATTTGCCAGGCGCATTTCGTCCTCAATGACACTGAGCTGGTAGTGGCCCTGGCTCCTCAGACTCTTCGAGCAACTGTGGACGTCGCTTCTGCTTTGCAGTCGGATCAGATCCCGAGCGGACAGAGCGCTGGAGAGAGCATCGGAGAGACTCACTCGCATGGCTGACGAGGAAATGTTTTCAGAAGGACTGCCCGATGCAGTGTGGGGACACGGATACGTCACTTCTTGACCTTTAGCTTTCAGTGACAAACAGAAGACGCACAGTCTTGAAACATCCTTTTCTTTCCTGGGACTCGCGTTTGACACAGAAGTGTTTGATAAGGACATGCTCGACACGGACGAGCTTGATACTGACAAATTTGACATTGACGCATTGGACACCGACACGCTGTCGTGATCAACTCTACGGATTCTCTTGGGAGGGACGTCATAGAGGGACATCAGTCGTTGTTTCTCCAGGTTCTCAATGCTCATCAGCTTGGACTTCTCTGCGAAGGATCCCATTCTCCGATAGTCCATGACACTTATGGAGTGCCGCTTTTGCCATGCCCAGTCGTCCGGCTTCCGGCGGTCTCCGCAGCAGCCCAGCATGCTAGGTGCCAGGCCATAATGGTTGCCTCCAAAAGTCGAAGACACAGACTCGAAAGCGCCAGGGATCTGGGAGCCTGCGATGGAATACAAATGTCCCTGTCACTAAACTGGGCAGCCTTCATACAAAGCAACAACATCAATATACGGATGGATGACAATGAATTAAGGTGGGGGAATGAATTGCAATAGAAAGTTGTACCAGTGCCTCACGTCTGCTCCGTTGGGAATTTTGTGTACATGAGATAAAACCAATATATGTTGTACCCATTTGAAATACTAGTGCAGTGTAAATGCATACAATCACAACTGTAGATGGTTGTATTGGACCAGATTGGAGCTAAAAATATGCATTCACTCTGAAGACTTGGCTTTTATATTCCCAAAAGATGAAAATTATTTGAGACCACGTATTTTAAATGAAGCATATTTTAAATGAAGTCAATTTAGTGTTACTTTACCTTTAACATTTGGAAATATTCCGGAATATCAGATTACTGTAAATATGTTCAAACTCGTTTATGTATATGTACTTATGAGCTAGGCAAATATCTCTAGAACCCTTCAATTGTGATCTTCTGGACCCCGTTTCACGACAGTGTACTAACTAGTTAGGAACTCCTAAGCTGAGTTACCAGTATCACCTCCTAAAGTGTTTCACGACCATGTCACAAGTCATATCCCTTTTCTTTTCTTTTTTCTTTTTTTTTGTATTGGGGTTTAAAGTCGCTTTCTAGAATCTTTCACTAATATCACGATTTGTCAGTTTAGGGCAGGAGGAAACCTGCAACATCC
>JAVCKX010121322.1:9983-22145 GCA_034780695.1 Lepetodrilus gordensis
GAGTTTCCAAACAGCAGCTGTCGGCCTGAATGTCTATAATAGCATCGGCTGGATCACCTACTCGGACAGCTTGTCTATCAATGTGTGGACTCTATCACTTCCCTTAATACCAATTAACCCAAAACACTTCTGAAGTTTTGAAGGGAAATTTGCCTTGAGAAATTCCTTCAGATGTCCATTGCATTTCAGTAATATTGCATGCCACAGGGAATCTTTGAAATTAATCTAAGAGTGCATTTTAGCATTGGAATCCATATTGTATCATATGTATACTCAACACAATAAATTAAGGGCCGAGAGGACTAGTAACATTAAGATTCTGGTAGTCCTCAGACAATTTTACTAGTCTGGGACTAGAAGATTAGTGTTAATTTCTAACGCTGCTTAAGCAACATATAAGATAAGACAGATGATAACAACAACAATCTGAGAAGCAATTCGTGCTTCAAAAGATATTTTGGAAATGCAAACATTTTTATTCTGTTGGATTAACTAAATATTTGGTTGGCAAATAAGATATATATTGCTTAATAGGATATTTTGAAAAAGCAACACATTTGATTCTGTGGTATTAACTAACTGTGTTGTTGGCATATCTGATTGATTCAACCAGGAAGAAAGCTAATATTGGCCATAAATGAAGACTCTATTTTGATAGTCATCTAATTTGGAATCTGTTCCTGAACCATAAACACTAATACAAACTTGAAGAAATACTTAAATTGCCTAGTTATTTGTAGAAGGAAAATTCCTAAATGTACAAAAAAGAATACAAATGGAAAATTAGTTTACAAAAATAACACCAGTTTATATGCTAATCAGTGATGAATTTAACAACCATAAATCTATCAGAAGGCTTTAGACTGTCAAATAATTATCTTACAATGAGAACTGTGAGTGAAGGGAATCCCAGTTCATTCTTTTGCGAAAAATCAATATTTTCCCCACCTAAAATGCAAATTCTCACCAAAAATCACACGGAAAGCGATAACTTGCAAAATGCTAATTAATTGCATTGGAAATATTCATTACGGGCCAACTCATTAACTTTACAAAAGAAAATCCATATGAAAAGACTGGATCCTAATTGAATTGTATGCAAGTTGGAAAATGGAGATATTTATTAAAAAGATTGTATGAATTTCCGTTTCACAAGTATTCTAAAGTATCTTTAGTCATTTTACAAAACAAAAGTATTCTACAGATGTATATGATTGCCTGTTTTACAAAATAAATGTATTCAACAGATACAGGTCTATTTGATTATTTATAAAAACCCAATTATTTTACATATACAATGAATGAATGAATGAATGAATGAATGTTTTACGTCGTTGCCAGAATATTCCACCCATAGGTGACGGTTACAGATACAAATATGCTTCGTTAATAAATATTTTAAAAAACTATTCTACATAATATGTTTAGTCTGCCTACCAGTATATATAATTTAATCAATGAAAATAAACACCAAACACACTTGAAACTGACAAATCAACAGTTAATTCCAACATTCGTAAAAAAAAAGGCCCGAAAACACGCACAAAAAATAATCATACTCACAATATAAAGACAAATTTTAGTCAACGATTCCTCCAGGAACCGGATGACCAGATTGAGATTCCACGTTGGCATCTACTAGCCGAGTACACTATTCCACGGCGGATGCAACAACCCAGGCAAGTGATGTTTCACTTGACAATCAATAGTTGGTTAATAAATAGCTGTAGTGACTGCACACAGACCATGGTTGGAATATGTCATGCAATACGGAGCCGGAGACTTGCGCACATGTACATGTATGTAGGCCTCCCTTAATGACCAATAGCTTCCTACCAGGAATTCCAGGAATCAATAGGATTATACAACCACGTAAATTGACCAATGACATTACGCGGAAAGGAGGGAGACCATTTAAGTCAATTGGCGAAGAAGTAATCTATTTGACAAATCGTGTAACTTAAAAATTTTGTTTTAAAAGTTCCTTTTTATGTATATTGGAATTTCGAGTTTCGACTCGTTAACTTAACAGAATTGAATGTAGATTGGAGATAAGATAATGATGTACAATAATGACTTTTCCTTGCAGTTTTATTTAGATTACTCTAGAGATGTGTAATGTCAAAACTGACATGTGTCTTTTCTAGGTCTAATGTTTCATTATTAATGTTCATATAAAATTGTGTGTCCTGAAATTGGTTTAAAAAATACACAGAATAAAGTAATTTGCAGCATTCATGACCATTAATAATAATAATAATAATAATAATAATAATAATAATAATAATAATAATAAGAATAAGAATTAATATAGCACAATCTACAAACACTTCAAGAATCTGTAATCTGGCATTGGAAAGAATATGGCACCAGATTCCTAAAGTGGAGTTCCAAAAATTGATAGCAAGCATCCTCACAAACTGTCTGCTGCCCCCTAATTTATTTTGTTGAGTATATATTTCCATATCGCAATCTTGCTCTGCACATGAACCTGACCTCCATCTACGACATACTAGACCACCATGACAGGGATTCGAACTTGATGCTGAAGTTACGAGACATCCGACTCCTCTAACCAAAGTGTCATTACCATCGCCCAAAGCTCAAATTCAATGCATAAATATGATTCCTCTTCATTCTGGCGAAACAACTGAATTAATTACAATGCATGGATACTAAGCAGGGGCCATGTTCCTGAAGCTATTGTATACGTAGTGCCTTGTTTTTAGCCTTCGTGCAGGGCAGGAAAATTTGATGAACCAGAAAGAGTCAAATTTTTCTCCATGAAGTATTAACGATGTCGTTATGCATACGATAGCTTCGGGAACACGGCCCCTGGTCACAGAGGACAGAACACTGACTAGGAGACAATGCAGCCAGTGCTGTAGAAGCCAGCAATCCTCCAAGACCAACGGCCAATGTCAGCTCTGACCACTGTATCAGTCGGGAAAATATTTATAAGTACATCAAGCTTGTCTCCATATGGTCTGCGGAATTGGTATGTGCAATGTCTGCTGTATGCATAATTGATGGAATTCCGTCACAGTCGGGAGGGGGCACAGTGATCGCTCAGTCGACTGTCACATGACCGATTGCCACGGAAACTCAAGGGACAATAATGCCTTCGGAAGTCATACATAGATATTGCACTAATACGACTTGCAGATAATTCGCTAGCTCCCTTGATTCCGAACAAAACTGATGAGTTGATATTTGGGTTCAGTCAATAAAAATGTTTAGAAACAAATGTCATTTCATGAAGAAAACAGCTTTCCGATTATTCCAGGTAAGAATAGAACACACCAATATTACGAGAGAATTATTGGTAATCAACATTTAGGTATAATTTCTAAACAATGAGTGAGTGAATATAGAGTTTAACGTCGCTGCGGGAATCTTTCACCCATTTGCGACAAATTTCTAAACAACGTTTAATTTAAAAACCGTAATATAAATAGAACACATCAACAACAAGACTCTACTAAAGACTGTACCACTATTAGCATTATTAACTGAAAGGTTAATGGTAAATTTGATACTATAATGCTAACTAAAACCCAGTTGCTTCTTTGTGCAATCCAGCATATATTTTGCAGCTTCATTTGCTGCTGGAATTAGCATAAAAAAAGTTACACTACGGTCGAGTTGGCAGTGGTGGACCAACAGCTACCCCCAAGGAGGAATTAGGGAGGGGGTGGGGGTGGGGCGGTTCATCACAATTCCTGCCCACCACACAACTGCTCTTCCACTTGTTACCACAACAACAGACACACGCCTGAATTAACTGCAGGTCAAAGGTCACGTGTTTCAAGTCTGGCGGAACGTTGGTTTCTGATCTCAGGATCATCACAGACATTCCTTCAAGAATAGTGGATTCCTATCTCGGATGCCATCTCAGTTCATCAAGGTATGCTTGTGGACTTAGGACCCTGGAAGTGTGCTAGCATCTACGGTTACGGTTGGGACATGAATCATCGTAATCTATCAATATCAGTTATCGTGGCTATAGTGAATCATTGTTGACATCTGAGTATTAATGTTGTTTAGTCATTGTAAGTAGGCTGTCGGGAAGATTTTGTGATTGATGTTTACAAAGGAAACACTTGATCTATATTCACGTATTTCTGAGGTCACTGGGGAAGTAGTCTTAAATAAACATGACACCAGAAACACCACCCCAGCCAGCCACACAAACCTCCTCATCTAGATATACCCTCACCACTATCTTAAACAACCCCACCACTTAAACATACCACACTACCAAACTAACATACCCCACCATGACCTAAACACACGACCACCCTACCACATCCCATATTACCCTAAACACAGCCTGCAACCTAAACAAACCCACTACTTAAACACTACCAACCTAACATACCCCACCATGACCTAAACACCCGACCTCCCTACCACATCCCATATTACCCTTTGTCATAGCTTTGTCATATACTCAGCATTCATTCTAGACACAATATACAGATTTATGGTCCAGCAATTTGTACACATAAACCTCGCAACAGTCAAACTTGGACAGCACCATGAAACATGAGAAATACCTGTGTTCTACAAATTGCCATGAATCGGCAATAATTTAGCCACACTGCTCAGGCAGCGACACATATATGACCCAATTAACTTGTCCCAACAAGTGGCATAAACAAGACATCTGGGACCATATCCTATGCAATCTAAGCCACACTGTTAGATCATATTATGCTACTATGACTGGCACATCAATTTAAAGTGAGTACTTTAGTGGTCAAAGTGACTCCCTTACCCACAACAGCATTACGTGGGTGCACATCATACAAGCTAATGGGTCCGGTAGGGGGAGGTAATGCTTGGGAGAATCTACTCAATACTCCAAATGGATCTCAAGCTCTGGATGTGTATTGTATAGATGTACAATCATTATTGCAATTTAAATATTATTAGAATTGCCAGGATTATTTGTACATAGATTAAAAGTTAATGAATTTCATCTGACAAGTATATCTTATTTTGTGTAATGACTAAATTGCTTTTGAAGTCGTAATGGTTTTGAAGTCAAAGGTTGTTTGTTAAGGTAAAACTGCATTCCTAGCTTGTGCTGACTGGCGAAACTGGTATCCCCCTTTAAGAAGATTAGAAATCAAACCTTCAGTCTTAGTAGTTTGACGTGCTACTAACTGTGCTATCCTCAATAGTACCAACCTCATATATTTATTTCCTGCTTTACGTCACTAAGGAAATATTTCAACCGGTTGCAATACCAACCTCAAAGAAGCTCCAAACTCAGACTATCAGCTCTTGTTGTCCGACGTACTACTAACTGTGCTATCATGCTATGGTGCAGATGTACCAAGGGCAGATAACTATAGATATAGTATGTACCTATTTTTTCCATGTATTTTCACTGTTCATCACAAAATTGTAAAACTATATTCAAACTCATATATTTAAACAAATAAATCACCCAATCCACCAATCAGAGAATATATTTACTCGGTAGGAAGGAAACATTGTACTACAGATAGATGTCTGAAATATATATTACATAAAACTCTTTTCTTTCATTAATACTTTCCATGCAGAAGGTAGCCAGATGTGCCAACCAGTAGTGCCTGTGTTTAACCCTCTCCCTGGTTTTGGCACAGACACAGCTCCGGTTCCCTTCAGTATGGAGCAAGTTAATCCAGCATGGAGAGGGTTAATGTAAACTTGAAATCTCCCAAGTCAAGCTATGGAAACATACACAAATCATCGCATTATCCAGTATCGACTAGAATTTCTAGACAAATAATGCACGTGAAATAAGATAGGTTTCATCTGAATAATTTAATAAAAAGCAAACAGATAAAAAGTGGAGTGAATGTCGAAACTTGTTAATTGAAAACAACGACAAACGTGCCAGTGACATCAGGGGAAATCTGTTAGAGGCGTACAAAGAAAACAGTGTACAAACGATGTACTAATCATGGCTTGATCTCGTTGTAGATCTGAAACTTGGTAAAGTACAGAGCTTTGCCAGAACTGCTCCGCATGTGTCTGGTCTTATGGAGTACTTGTACAGATAGGACTTGAATAAATTAACTCCTTAAATATATACAGATCAGCACTTAAAAAAAAAGAAAAAAAGTACCTTATCTCACAAACACTCCCATTAATATTACAAACAATATGCAAAAATATATTATTCAAAATAGGAAATACTTCCACCAGTTGAAACAATCTTTCATCAAGTTAACATCTATTACAAAAAATATTTATACATCACGCTTTCTCTTGGATATCATTGTCTAAAACAACCCCATTATTTCCTTAAAAGTTAGTCATTTTTGGCTCAATGTCGCAACGCGATTCTTCCACACTTAATTCCAAAACATCTGTCTAAGAATACATTAAAGAAACAGCGCTCTTTCAACAATCTGATTTAATCCTTGTACAGATAGCACATGGAAGTATAGGGGTTAATGATTGTAAATTATTAGTAACATTTTTTTTCTGTTGTTTAAGAGTTGAAGAAGACATCTCTACCCTTTCATCTTTGGATTCTTCCAACAGCAGAGTAAAGTTACCAATAATGGCCTGCAGGATTTATTGAAATGGAGAGCTCATGTTAATGTTTGATGTACCAGGTCTTGGCTTTGTGTGTGCTCTTTTTAGATTATTTCCACATCTAAGAGACTAACTCTCACACAAGACAAACATCAAACTGTTCCAACCATCAGCTAAGCAAAACATCACACAAAGATAAACAAACAAATCTTGACTTTGGAGCTGCCAACATTATTTATCTAATGATAAAAACTGACCAAAAAGAAGAAGAAGATATTTGCATTTAACAATATACTTATATAAATTGAAAGGATGATGTGGTTACAAATAGTTTATCATCCATCTGAAAGTAGGTATGTTTGTACAATCACTATCCGAAATAAGGTATATTTGTCCATTCACTATCTGAAATATGGCATGTTTCAATTTGTTTGTCCATTCACCATCTGAAATATGGCATGTTTGTCCATTCACCATTTTGAAATACATGTAATACTGAAACCAATTTTACAATAATCAAACATCATTTGATAAAACATCTATTAGGACTGATTGAATTTGCAGAAAATAAAAACAATAATGAATAACAACACTTTCTGACATTATAGAAAAGTAGAATCAAATTTTGGCGTGTCATACAAACGAATTACCGAACTTCCAGACTTGGTTGTCATAACAACAGTTACGTGCATTGTACACACACAATCAATATATAGACCTCTGATCCACAGCATTCATGCATTACATATATTAAATTATTCAACAAAACCTAGAAAGAATCTGCAACTGGAATATACTATAGAACGACAATGCGGTAATTTTTACGCATCTATTAATAGAAAACTGATCAATACGTCCTGTACAGGTAACCTAATAACATATACATAATATATTTATATCTATATCTATATATATATATCTCTGTAAGCCACTGTATACCTTACTATAGAGCACAGTAATTAGGCCCGGACATCATAATGGGAGTCTGTGTCACAGAGGGGGCATTACAGCAAAGCTATGAAGGTTTAATGGCATCTGAACATGAAATGTGAACACTTTATTGTTAAAAAGAACAGAGACTGGAATGTGTTATCCTGGTGACCCTCTATAGTCCGGTCAATCTAGGGTTGGACCCTCATGGCAAGTTGTAATAGATATGCAATGAATATAATTTATTGTCTACAGTGTGCTTGGTATGAACTGCACACGTTGGGAACCAAGATGATATGTTGGCTCTGACCAACTGCTGGTTTATTCCATTTACCACTATATGTGGGTATAGTCTTTCAATTTATATTCAAATTGTTCCATTTTTCATTCTATTTCATAATTGATTTCATTACCATTTTCTTGCCTTTAGACCGAATGGATTCCATCCATAACAAATAAACCTACTTCAGTTGTTAGCATAAACCTCAAGAATAATTTCCCAAAATAAATAACTTCCTTCCCTAATGGTTTCCTTTCGCGTAAAGTTATCAGCAATAATCAAATTTTGAAAAGTAGTCAGAAGCTCATTCGAGAATAACTAATGTTTTCCAACATCTGCAATTATTCCTGAACAAAGAAACGTGTCAAAATTGCCTTCCTTTTTGCCTTTGAAAGATTATAGCCATGACTGATGGCTATCTCTCATGCCTGGATGCCATGCTGGTATTAAGGCATCACAAATTGAAGCGTCTTCTCCTGGATACAGTCGGCAGTGTGTGCCTAATCTTGCATGTACAGTCAGCTGCCAGTCCCTAGCTTGAGGAAGTCAGTGTGGTGAGAATTGTATGCTCTGGTGAGGGAAGAAGGAAGTCAGGGAAAATTGGGTCCATTCTGGGTGCCTCTGTGGGGGAATATGGGGTGAGGTGGCGACTCCAAGGAGCAGTATGCTCTGGTGGTGAAGAAGAAAGTCAAAAGGAAATTGGGTCCATTCTGGGTTCCTATGTGGGGGAGTATGGGGGTGAGTTGGTGCCTCCAAGGAGCATGAATGCTCTTGTGGTGAAGAAGGAAATTAAAGGGAATTGGGTCCGAGTTCTGGGTGCCTACTAGGGGTTGTGAAGACAGCAGTCATCGGAAATTGTCCAATCTCTCTCTCTCTCTCTCTCTCTCTCTATCTATCTCTATCTATCTATCTCTTTCTCTCTCTCACTCTCCTGTTTTGGTAATGAAGTGTCATCCTCTGTGTGTAAGGACTAAGGGAAGTGGTTGGGATGAATGAATAATTATATCTAGTCCCAAATTGAAACAGTTACAACAACATTCTGTAGCAGATCAACAAAACACTTCAATATCAACATCTCCAGAGTTATAAACCAGAACAATATTTATCACCTTAGTTACTTACACATTTGCTCCAGTGTTTGACTGGCGAATACACTTGACCAGTCAGTTTATGTTTGATCGGTCAATACCCTCGAGACATTATCAAGAAGAGTACAAACGTCTCACAGCCAAGGCATCAACGTCTCACACAATTTACACAAGAATCAGACAACTGTGGTTAGAGAAATCCATGGGATGTGATCATGTTTTTATATATCCACAGGATGCAGACATCAAGTGTGGTGCCCAGTGAGAATTTGCTGCCAGAGAGAGAGAGAGAGAGAGATCTGCTGCCCCCCCTCCCCCCATCCCCACCCCCCAGGGCTATAAACACACATGGCCAGGATGTGAATGTGAAGCTTGTCCTGACAGAAATATGACCCTTGTGTTTGCTTGCATTTCACGAGGCAAAAGAACGCCTGGCATTTGCTGTACATCATTAACGATTAACCAGGTAAAACCCAGACAATGAAACAAAACAAATCCTTTTCGCGTTGAAACTACATATCAGGCATAACTAATAATCAATAAATCAATGGTACAACAGATATATCCATTTGCGTTTCGAGAAAGGTAGAAATCTGGAATGGTAAAACATGCAAAAAAAGATTCCTGGATGGAAAGATGGGTAGGGTAGTATTGGGGGAAATTTGAACCTGTCCAGAAAGTGCTCTAAAAGTACTGATCCTTCCCCAAACACCATTAACCTAGAATCCCCATACCCCTTCCTGCCCTCTTAAGCGTACCACCATGGTCAGATCTGGTTTCGGAAACCAAAACCTCCGAATGAAAACATTGTGACTCACCGAAGGAGTTCATGACGATGCCCTCAATTAGTGGAGTGCGGTAATGTCACACATGTCTCCGTGACGACTCCACAGTCAGAATCTGCGAGACTACTACAGCGTCGCTGCTACTCCGTGAACAATTCCTAGTAGTACTCCATCTCGCTCCTAGAACATCACAAAGTATCTCGCTATTGATAATCGACTGACGACAGGGTCAGTTTTTCTGATATTCCGACGTTTCCTTGTGTACAAGCACGAGAGTATCTCCCATCCGTGATGTCGACAATTAACGACAGTACGCGTCCAATTTGCGACTACTTCCCAGAAACGGCGTTTGCTGCTGGAGTCGATGCCGTTAATTCAGTCGAGGACAATTCGCGCAAACTACGATTCTCGTTGTGGGTGTTGTTGAAAACGAACAATTTGCATGACTGCTGCCAACTAGCAGCTGTAGTAAGCCCGACTTGTGAATGTCCTTTTCTGTTCCCCCGACACTGAGCTGCCTCTGTTCCATGTCACAATACAATAAACCAGAATTCAGATTTATCACATAATCTTTCCCCGGTTTCAATAGAATTCACCACTCTTTGTTGATATGTACCATTGACTGCGCATGAAAACATTTTAGTGCGGTTAGAAGTGGAGCTCGATTCCTCCTCCATGCCTGATCAATGCCGAAGGTAACAGCTCTGTGTTAAATTCACAGCAAAGCATGCCGCTGTGTGTGTAGTCCAACCATTACATAGTCCTGCCCCATAGTCGGGCTCCATTGTAGTGGTCCCCAGTCACAGCTGTAGACACAGAGCAGTCTGGCGAACAAACCTGGTCAGGCAATCAAAATCGAGTCAGTGCCACTAACAGGGAACAGGCTTTACTGGTCCTCCTAAAGGGGTAGCAATTACACAACACTAATAACCCGATTCTATCCAGGACAGCGAGTTAACCCTTAACCCTTGCCTCTGAATTGAGTTCAGTTTTACCCAGAGATGAAGTCACTCCAGAAAGTGAATCAAACACTTTAAACAAGTGAACGTGAATGGCAAATCAGCGACTGTAAACAAGCGAAATGTGAATCCGAATCGACGTTCCCTGTTAATATCCGCATGAATTCCTCGTCTGGTTGATAATCACACGAACGCACGCGTCCAAGGTGGGAATCTACCGGTGTCGAGGGGAAAAAAATCCTGCTCCGATCCACGGACTTCCTTCCGGGCGGTTATCCCTGGCAAGCCCGCCCTGCGTCCAGTCAGTCAGTGAAATCACATCCAAGAAAACACAACAGACCTAAAAGCCAGCCGACTGACAGGGCTCCCGAGTGACAAGAGGTGGTCGATTAACGCTTTGCCTGTTATTTCCCTGGCTGTGCTGCTGCACCTCCCCCTCTCTCTCTCTCTGTCTATCTCTCCTACCAGCGCCACACAAAAGACCTCAAAGCCACAATAACCCCGTGGTGGTGGGTTTCTCAGTGTTCCCTTGACCCCCCAGGTATACGAGCTCCTGCCGATGGGTCTACGGTTATCTGTGGTGAGAGACGACAGGCCTGGGTACTACGACTGCGTCCACAATACAGCGACTGCGCTGGGCAACGGTCTGGGTCATAATGGAACTTCCGACTGCTTCTCCTCTGTGTTATCCCCTTGCTTGCTAACAAGTTGCTAGGAAAACTCCCTACGACCCGGCTTTTTAATTACTTGCAGTGGTCCCACTCAGCCATAAACGGGACTGGGGGGGGGGGGGAGAGATTGCCGGCCTAGTTGAGGGTTTTAATACTGCGGGTGTTAACTCTTTGTATTGCTCGTTCATTCAACATTAACCCTTTGTTGCCTGAGGACGGGAATGTGCTCTCATGGTCCATACCAGTGGGTCTGGTGACGGATGACTGACGGTGACGGATGACTGATGGTAGGGGCGACTGACGAAGTATGCAGTTGCTTCAGGGAGATTAACGAAGCAACAAGCTACTAATTACGTCCTTGTTAGTATTCTGTGTCCACACATCACAGCTGTTGCTTAATCATGGGGTTAACAGTTCATTATACAATTATATAAGGAAAATATCCCAGATAAATTGAAAACAGTACATGATATACAATGCTGATTTGGTCCCAGATTAAGAAATATTTGTAACAGATGACGACATAATATTTATCATAATCTCATTCATAAATCGTATCTGTTTTATTATGTTATATGCCGTCTTAATCGATTCATATATCACATTTGTTACTTTCTAGGGCATCTCTGGTTACCTCCAAGAGAAACAAGGTTAAGAATTAATCTTTCTCCAAATCTACGATAAATCCCCCGTCAGTATTTTTTTTCATAATCAAGACTTGTAGTATTATGGTTGTCGCCTGAGAATTGAGTTTGTAAATCTCTCAAATTAAACCAAATCCTGTTCAACATCACTGTGACAACACCATTCCGAATTTCGAGATGAAGAAATAATTTGATCTTTTATCTGAACTTCCTCCGATTGCAGGTCTCTCTTCTCTCTCTCGTAAGTCGGATCATTTTTCCGAAA
>JAVCKX010121323.1:0-11290 GCA_034780695.1 Lepetodrilus gordensis
ACCATAGCACTCTCTTTGCCGATAGCTAATACATTGCTAAGAGAGTGCTATGGTCCCTTAGCGGCTAAAAGAGCTTCGAGAAACGATAACCTAGTTTGTAGCCGTCTGTGTTAATACTGTGTTAATCAGACAACTTATTTGATGATGTTCGAATTGATTGGTATTATATTAAGCGATCTACGTGCCTGGTCGGTTTCCTAATAAAGTATCCCCAATACTGCTCCAAATACCAATCAGAGAACAGCTGGCGTATTTCCTCTTGAATTCTGCAACTGGAACCCTTGTGTACTTTAGTTTAATTATGTCGTTAAAAGTATAAGCATGATCTACCGAAATGAATTAGGATGCTATGTATTTGTGTAACTAAATGAATTACAAAGTTTCCTGTAAAGAAATCTAGAATATATAAACCAAATCGTCATGGTAATTAATGAATTATTAAAATGAGTATACATACACACATCCTCTGTGTGTGTGTGTGTGTGTGTGTGTGTGTGTGTGTGTGTGTATGTGTGTGTGTGTGTAATTGTAATGGCTTTACTTTCTATCTAAGAAAGTATACATTAATGTGTCTGGTGAGACGAGAAGGGCAATATTTTACCATTCCATGCCAACATATTCTTAAGAGATATACTCGTATCCAATTCCCAGAAATCTCACGCGCACTTGTGGTTCCTTTTCAAAACAGCACGATCCAAATCCCACCCTGCCTGTCTCTGTCGTATCATTTGTCATGAACAAATCTTAAGCTACAGACGTTTCTCAGGTGAATGATCGCATGAGTGGAAAATTCGTTCTGCCACTAGGGAAATTATTTCCAAGCCAGTGACTATTACAACGATTTCAAACATCCATCTATTGTTGACATTTCCAAATTTCTAAGTGTTATTATTTCCAGTAATCGAATCCCACTTGAAGATCATATACTGCACACAATGTGTCGAACACTCAGAGACAGGAACCAATTTGAATTTACAGTGATCATTTCATCCGGCATTGATAACCACTTGTCAGTTTGGATCTCTCACTTCAAAAGACTTCAGTTGGTTATTAATGAGCTAATCTCGCGAGTTGTCGGAATTCCAATCATAAAAAAAACCTATCTTTTGTCACAGTGTGTCGACGTCTGTGGCCTGGAGGGTAATTCCAGCGCATGGTGTTGGGAGTCAACACGTTAAGTACTTTGGGAAATCTTACATACTATATTGCATCTGATTTATTACGCTAAACGCTAAACAACTATTCCAGATGTGATCTGGAATAGTTGTTTAGCGTTAGAGGAAATACGCTGATTCCAGATATGCTATTAAAGTGGAGACTGTGTAACGTCTGCTAGATCTACAGTTATATATACTTTCAATCCATTAAGAAAATATTTCAGATTTTCTAACAAAGCCATATACTTATTCCCAGAAAAAAAATTAGTAAGGTTTCGTAATAACAGAGATTGGATAATCTTTCCATTCAGAAAGCAGCATTGAATATTTGTATTACTGTTCTCAAAATATGTATGTATTTAAATGAAAGTTTCGTAAACATCTCGACGTGATGGTGACGTAGGATTAACGTCAAAACGTCAAAATCATCTATTATATTCAATAATATCCCATGCGAATTGAACATGTGTGCACAATAAGTTACAGTCGATATGAATATATGTGCTGTTGTAAGTTCTGTAGCGGATGCTAGAAATAACAAACGAATGCAAAATTAATGCTCAAAGTGTGTTCTCGAGTTGACAAGGGATGACGCCGTTAGAATCCGTCGCTTCTTTTATTCAGTTTACCCAGGCTACACCATATTAGGCATATTCAGAAATATACTGTAAATAACCATTATTTTGACAAGCTATATATGTAGTTTTCTATAGAAAGACCTCCGCATATATATTTATTATTTTGGGGGGATATGAATAGATTATATAAATCGCAATTAACCGATTGGTAAATCGTGAATATTTCATGAACCTATTGCGATTTACAGAACCATTCGCAAAAGTGTTTCTGAATGAAACCTCATGGCAGGTATTCGACATTTATTTTCCCTTTTACGATCTCTCAAAGGATTTGGAATATTGCCACGGACACAACTTTCTGATGATTGGAGTGACCGAGAATCCATTTCCAAATCCCCCTCCATCTTCTCTTTGCCGCGTACCGCAAGAAGATGTTGCCAGCCGAAGGCCACACGAAGGTCAACGTTCAAATTGTACAGAATACTTGACTGATGCGTGTCTGGTTCTATGTCTGCTGTCCTCGTTTCGATACGTATGAGAAATCGGTCGTTTAGTACAAACACTCTCGTACTACGTGTTATGATGGTCATCCTGTTTGGTCTCATGTGCTTAAAGGATTCACAGATTGGGGAAGTGTCATTGTCCATGTGTAGCCTCGCTATGTAGTGGGCATCAGCGTGGATTTGTCACGTCAGTATGATCAGCAATATTAAATGACTTCATATACCTACGTCTGAAAACGGGCTTGGGGCTATTATCTACACATCCTTACGATCGTAGGACAATCTTAGCGAGTCTTATAGTATGGCCACGAACTGTTCTTAGGCTATGAAGTTTGCAAGAACGTTTCGAGAATAGGCCTTTGGCTATCATCCTGGCCTGCGTCTCACGAAAGGGTGGCACCTGTAAGACTGGCGCAAGTCGAGATATGCGTTCGCTTAGTGCTATCAGTGTCGTACGCCTTGATTTAGGCCAGGACTACAGTATGACCAGGTTCATGGCTATAAGCCACACATGAAATAAGATCGTTGTTTTTGTCTGATGTCGTCAACAAATAATGTTCTTAATATTACGTTACTAATGAAATGTTATTGTTGGACGTAGAATAATTATCATAGCTTCCAATACAGTTAAAGCAGTAGAAACCAACGGAGAAATATAATAGTTATTTTCTAAGCATAGTCGACATCTGGGTCAGATAGTATAATTACATCTTTAATAAACCCTGTATATTGTATTTATATAATCTCGAGGGATGTAGAAACAAAATCAAGGGTGTTAAGGTGAAGGGATAATAATAAGCTCTCCGGACGGCGGTGGGTATTGTTAATGGCTAGTACCAGGATTTGTAAGATCAGTGTCGTCTTATTTAAAGTTATCTCATTTTACATTAGCTACTGGTCATTTTGTCTGGAACTTGAACCTTTTGATAATCGAACAAACGTAATGAGAAAAGAATACTGTTTCGAAAAGTATTCGCAAAGTACATGAATTATTTAGAAAGAAAAATCATAAATTAACTAATATATTTTACAGATTCTACTAGATTCTATTAAAAATATTGAAAATAATATACTAATAATTGAATGGGCAGCATCCTATGTTATAGAAATATAAGTTCATTGCAATATTCAATATAAAAAAAAACGATTGTATATTAATAATTATGTTCCTCGTGATTAGTGGAGATATAGGAATGATGCCAGTAAGCATCAAACGTGTAACTCCCCATCCTCGAACCACATGCTACTGTGTCTCCTTAATATTACATACCGAAAATATTTGACGTAAGGTAGTGTAGTCATAATGGTCTGCGTCTCGAAGATGGTCACTCCCGGAAATCGTTAACTCGCACTTTATACGCACGTTCTACTTATTACAATCCACAATTCAAAAGATAGACCACGTGATCACTACAGTGTCCTAATCATGTAAGATCAAAATGTAGATATAATGCACAGAGAGGAAATAGAGAAAGAGAGGGGGGGGGGTCGAGGTATACGTCACTTCCTGTTATAGTAAAAGCATGGCGTACGCCTTGATTTAGGCAAGAGCAGAACCATACAGAGCAGGGCCCATGATATTTTTTAAGAGAGTTTTTCTCACTAAGAACGTCTTCGCTAAGAAGTTTCGAGAATATGGGCCCAGGTGCATGTCCCGGAGACTATCCGACGCTTCGGAAGTAGCTCGCGGAAGGCCGAATGTAGAATAACCTCCCCGTGGTCATTTTGGGCCAGGAGGGAAGTGATAGGGACAGATCTAGATCAATAAATATAGCATCGTGATTCTATAGCCATTTACTATCCTTCAGTTACGACTGGTTACTATTATACATCGTGAATAGCAAAAATATCGCCAAAGGAGTAGGCTTTCCTATAAGAGTGAGCGGGACCTCCCGTAGAACGTTACCACGCCAGGCTGTGTTTGCCACAACGGTGGTACAGGGTGTTATAGAAGAGAGTAAGCGACCGGCTGTATCAATTGTGGATTCTGAATCGACAAGTCAATTGAGAACATCTCCTGCGTCCAGCACAAGGTGAATTTGGTATCACAATTGATTTAAATCCCACATCAGTCACGTGATGTACAAGTTATATGGGTTTGGGGCAAGGGGTTGGGTCGACTGGTCAATGAACATTTCAACAACACTTTGATTAAGGTGCTTGGTTTGGCCTTGCGGTGTATATTAGCAAACGGTGCGCGTCGATGTACATCTTTAAGATGTATGATTAGGATATGTGATACAAGTTTGTATACTGAGTGATATAATGGTCAACCAGTTGTTGAAGATAACGGTAGCATGGACGGATACAGGGGGCGTTAATCGGATGTATAGCCTCTCCACACCTAATATATTTATTTTAAATTTTTATTTATTTTAATTTGATTATTTTATTTTTTTTTCTGGTTGGGGGGAGGTGAATTGGGGTTTTCAAGATTGCTTCACTAATATCACGGCTTTTCAGTTTAGGGAAGAAGGATACCCGCAACATACACAGCGCTGAAATTTGCAGTAAACCTGCGAACTCCGGCTGGTACTGACAAGACCAAGGAATTGTCAGAGTAGAGACAGAGTGCATCCTATCATGATCGCGGCGGAAAGCTATAACTTTCGCGAATATTGATGCCGGGCTCCTGGGAGGAGATTTGAACCCGATACCTTTGGCCAACGTTTTACCATTGCACTACCACCCGCCCCCTCAACGGTTTGCTGGGAACTACAGGCGAACTACTGATGGTTTTAAAATTAAATTGTTTCAATGGGAAATTCAATATGATAAAATAATTGATATAACAACTATTTGTGTACATCTTGGCAAGTTTGGTTACATCGTGACCACGACTATTTATTGCATTATTACTTTTTAGTACGGGTTTAAATAAATATAAGCCTACTATATTACTTTTCACATTCAATATTTCACACAGAAAATATGCTGTAGATACCAAGAAATAGCATTATTAAAAAAGATCTCAGGGTACATACCCTCATATCCCCCTAGAAATGTAGGAACGATTTGTTCTTTAACAGCGTAGGATTCTTTAACAGTTGCATGAACCACGTTTATCGCTGCACTAGTTTTCGCTTACCATAATTTCAAGTATTGTAGCGATAAAAGTGTTCCATGCAATAGGCTTACACTTTTAGCAGATTCCCAACATTTGACTTACGACCAGTTATTGCTACAACAGGTCATCGTTTCTCGAAACTCTCGTACTATATAGTACTTATGGTCTAGTAGGAGATACGATAGCTTCGAGAAACGATACCATGGGGTACGTTCAATCAGCACGGTTCATACGATATGTTATTAAGAAGACTCTCTAGAATAGAAAACAGTAACAATTCTCCGTGTTGCAATTTGTTTGAGGTTTAGCCCTAAAATCGGCTAAAATGACTGGATTACGACTTGAGACAGTGGCTAGTTGTGTAAGCCGTTTGCAGGCGCTTGTGTCATTGAACGCACCCCTGTTCTGAACAGCACGGCCCAGTACAGTATCTAATAGATGTATGAATATTGAACAGAGAAGATTCGTTATTGAACATATGATAGTTTGATGTCAAGACTCACAATCCTCTGACCCAGCATTTCCTATGGTCTGAAACATTAACGCTTCTGTTCCGCTTGTCATCCTTGCAATGTTTGAACGATGACCTTATTATAACAGAACATTTATGCTATTACGTATACTTCGATGAATAGGTCGCTTGGGAGTCGCAACCCTGATGCCAGTATGTATTACAGCGCCTTGAGCCTACCCAAGAGGGTGTTCACACGACGATAGTTATGGTAATTTGACGTCAACGATCGACAAGGTGACGTTACTGTAATTTCAGAAAGATCTTGGTAAGCCATGATGTAGCAGACACCAATAACAAGGTTCAAACGAGTTGATTACTTCTACGAAAAACGAAAATCAAGTTCTTAAAAAACACGTTAACATGCTTTTTAGGCTAATGGTTGTCGACATTAATGTGATTGGGTGAAATTTACCATGCATATAACTAGCATCCTTGCACATATGCATGCTCGTATTTCTTTTGATCAATATGGCTATATTCGATTCACGACTCGAGCAGGGTGTCACTCGGGTGATTACATTAATAATAGCGAGTATATGAGTTAGGTTTATTTTTAGAATTTCGAAGAATTTCACATAAATCTATAACTTCCGGTGATAGGCAAAAAAAAGTACTAGGCCTTAGGTTGACTAAAACTCCAGAGAAAATCTTAATACGCCGTTTCAAAGGATTGTATCCTTAAATTCGCTCCTATAGGACACCTCGACCTCGTGTTTCATGCTGAGAGGTAAGGCGTAGGCCTACCCTCCACAATTCGGCAGGAGTATGCTGAAAGACGATGAATGAAAGCACGAGTGCATTAACAAAAACTCTATATTCGTCTTTTTTATATAACATGTTGACAACATTTTCTGTGTGAGAAAGCAGTTCAATCGAAAAAGTAAACCAGTTTAATTATTAATTTAATTTGTTCACATACTGATTCACTCGGTGTATTCTTATGTCGTTTGATTCAACTACTCACTGCGCATGTTCCATGATGTAATACTCGGATCAACCGAGCGACATCCACAGATATCCTCTCGGACCTCAATGGTAGTTACACCATTATTGACTGGTTTCCTTGTGTCGTAAATGGGCACATGTACCGACCCAGTCAGTGAAGATAACTCTATTTGATCAAGCATAACTCTAATATTCAGTTTATAACGTGCATTTTGATTGGTTGGTAATGCACTTACCCAGGTAACCGGGCCGCTTGCTCGGAATCTTGGCAGATTTCACCCATAACACACCATTATCCGCCATTATCCACCATTATGGAAACCTAGAATTGAGGTACGAGCGTATATTTCCGATCCGGAATGTCGCGAAGTTGCTACGAATGTCGGGACTCGTGAATCGAATACAGCCCCGAATGTTTTATGCAACATACGTGGTTGGAGATAGGGTTTTAATCTTCCACGATTATCTGGCTGGTTAGCTTAATCAATACAAGTCGTTTCATTGGCTGCCAGTCACCTGGAACTACTTTGACCTCCCAGTGCTGCGCGTGTCGATTGCGACATCTGATTGACATGTTTACATAAGTCTCGGTGTAATTACTTTATTTGATGTTTTTCCTTCTTCAGTAGCATTCGTTACAATCTTTCGTTACATATTGATTGCAAATGCCGTATCTAAATATTAATAGCATTCTATTTATTATCGGCACTGTAGACAGGAAAGTTATCTTATTAAATATTAATAGTGAACGCAGTATCATGTATTATATTGTAACTTGTATTTTCATTTATGTGCGTACTCTGAACTTCAGGAACCGTCTACAAATGATATAATAAATTGCGATACTGTTGCATAAAAACATTAGTCAACTCAGTACTTGATATTACAGACTGTCTTTCCCTCGTTAAAGTTCGTAACTTACAACATTCATTTCACCCCGGGAAAAACTGTATCCGTAATTCCTCGATATTGTCTATATAATTTATAATTTATAAAGTTATAACAAACTTGTCTGAGTATTAAATTAATGTTTGGTTGGTTTGGGGTTTAAAGCCACTTTCTAGAATGTTTCACTAATATCATGACTTGCATGCATATGTACTGTTTGACTAGTCTGGATTTCCACCAGTTTTTATAATGCTAGTTCAATTAGAATATCATGTCGCAGATAGTACAATGATACCCCACTCAGACACAGTATACTGACTCCTTGCTTTACCCCTTTAATGCTGAGCGCCAAGCAGGGAAACAACAAGCACCACCTTTTAACGTATTTTGGTATGACGCAACCTGGTATCGAACCCTCGACCTTCCGCACTCCGGGCCGACGCTCTAACCATTACGCCACGAAGCCGGTTTAAATTAATGTAAGTAAGGTCGTAGGCAATGAGAGAAGCGGGGTTTTTATACACACTTAACTCAGACAGTTTGGATGAATAGTTGCTCCTTGTTATACTAAGGTTAATTAAAACCTTGCCTCGTACTGTCTGCGAGCTATTCCCACCTAGCCATCTCCTGAAGGCTTAGCATGTCATATGACTCTAGAAAGCTTCTATTCTACCAATACCATAATCCTATATATCTCTTAATCAATCATCAATATTAAGATAGTATGTTCCAAATACTGCTTATGTCTTATAGTGTGCGGTATTAGCCCCCATGTTCGTTAACCACAAACACGTTGCATCACGTAACTTCAGAAATATTATATCCCACTGACATAATACGATATATCTCTTAATTACTCGTAAGAATATTTTTTATTTTTTTTTCAAACACAGCAGGCAATTTGTTCCTGTTTGTTACCGGGTGGTCTGCACTTGTTTTAAGGTTGTGCGTAGGTATGTCTGAATGTGTAGGGTAAAATGGCGATGTTCCAAGTGGAAAACACGTGTTATAAGCTGTTCTGACCCATCTGGTCGCGCTGCCATATTTGCATTCATACGTACAATGATAAGATTTTCGTGGAGTTACATGCTCCATCTGTACGGACGAACTGACAAGCCGATAAAATAACTAAGATATACTAGTAGTCAGTTCATGGTTCATCTAATGTCAAATAGAGGACGCGTAATGTATTATGGCGTTAAATGGAGATATGGTTAAATTACATATCGCGAGGTGTCAGCATACAATAAGTGACAATACCATTTAACGAATCAGAATACATCTATGTCCAAATATGGGCGTCGCTCGATCAGCCAAGTGGGAAGGCAAGCATAACACAGATGACAAATTTGTATTTAATGTATAAATGGTAGTCGTAAAGCAAAGTGCGTGAAAGAATTGCCTTGACAGGAATATTCTGGATCAACTCTATAGTCAGATCGTGATGACTGGTATGCAACGTGGTAAATTCGCTACTGACTACGAAAATTCGGAGAAAACGAAACAAGACACGTGGCGAACCTTCGGAATATGTATAAGATGCTCCTACTGGTCTCGGCCAGCGGGGTTACCCATTTGGCTCAGTCGGTAGAGCGTTGGACTCGCAATCCAGCAACTTGGGTTCGAATCCCAGGATCGGCAGTGGTCCTGTTAACTGCATCATGATCTTAGAGATTCAATGTATTCCAAAGGAAAATACTACTAAAACATCCACTTGCCTAAAAACGTATACCATTTTGACTACGTTATGGACTGGTAGAAGAAAGAATCTTTGGTATTATCTACAAATCATAAAGAAGACCAAATAAGGACGATCGGTCGAGGCAAATCATTTACATGTTCCTGAACATGAACAAGGCAATTCTGGACGACTAATCATGAGATTTCGAAAAATGCATTCCCACGATAGTTTCTGTAATTAGATTTCACTCACACGGTAACACGAGGAAGAAAGGCTTTTATCAAAGAAAAAATGGACAAAATGAATTTGATATTCTATTACTTCGTGTCAAGGATCTTCTTGGCATCATGCAATGTCAGTTCAAATGGCTGGATCTTTGCTGTCGGAAACCTTTAGATAAACCAGATGACTATATAGCTAGTTAGTGATTCTAAAACTAATTGATTATGTTCAGTGTTGAAACGTGCAAGATGCCAATAATAAATAAATGATGTCTCTAAGGCTAAAGGCCGCATTTTGTGCATTTTCATGCATGTTTAAGGAAATGGACATATTTCATTCCTATTTTCCCTTACCATTTCCATATATTTTTAAGGAGATTCATATCTTCTATTCCTATATTTCCTAAGTCCTTTACATATCTGTTTAAGGAGATATTCACCTTCCATCCTATATTTCCTTAAAATTTCTATACGCATCTTTCATTCCTATATTTCCTTATCATTTTACACGTATGTTTAAGGAGATCCACATCTCTCATTCCTGTATTTCTCAATCGTTGTAGTTGAGGTATTTCCAAACCGAATCCCCAGTGGCCAGGAGTAACATTTAGACATCTGCTACAAATACATTGACAGCGTCTTGGCCCGCACACCTGAGCAATCCAGATGTAATACTAACCTCACGCGTGCCTAATCATGGGTGTACTGTGTCTGTAGGAACTCCACGCTAAAGGAACCGTCCGTATTAGATGCGAATAACAGTGGGTACTTCACTTGGAATACAAACCAGCTGGGCTTTCCGATAATCAACTGACAAACTGTTTAAGAGATCGGTGGGAAAACAAGAGTATTGCAAGAAGAACCGTTGTAAAATTCATGATCGTGCCTTCAGGCGTTGGTCAACTGTTGATTGAAACAGTTGGTTATTATACGAATAGCAGTTATATATCTGGGGTATGATCAGTGAGATGAGGATGAAGAATTAAATTGGTGATTAGAGTCGATCTTAACGTGTTAAAAATAAGCTCGTTTTATTCTTACCTCATTTCGTGGTATAGGTATTACACAACCAAATACTTTTCCATAGGCCACAATGGTAGCGATTGGATTGATGTAGTCCTTAGGAAGGCAAGCACAATACATGACCACATATTATGAAGTAACAGTTCATCATCTGCAGAGTCTGGTAACCCACAAATAAAAAATATCTACCGGCGTATGTTTTCTAAACACTCACAGGAAGTGGGTCACCCCGGTCTCGCAGATATTGGCCAACTCTGAATTTCACAGATAGATGGCTCAGATCAATGGATCAAGTTGTAATGATTTATTATGCCAATTATAAACCTGGAATGCTTTTAGAATACCAGACAAATTATCCATATAAAAGTATGTGTTTCCATCATTTCAACCAATAACTGGCTTGCAAATGCACATTTTCGGGGCTCAATAGTGTGCGTTCGACTGGTGTGACGACTAATTCCACTAATTGGTAGAGTAGTACCTATAACGAAACATATTTGTCCAGGAATACAGTACGACACTTTCCAAAAATACAGGCAAGAATAAGATTAAGTAGCATAAATCTTCCGTAAAAATAGCAGTAACATCAATACATGTCATGAAAGAAGACGTAACCTTATTATAGTCATTTTCACAAAAGCCACAGAAACATGATAGTTTTAGAGAACAATTCTAGCTATAGTTTGGCAGAAACATGCTATTTTCAATGCAAA
>JAVCKX010121345.1:0-11288 GCA_034780695.1 Lepetodrilus gordensis
TATACTGACTCCGAGCTGGCCAGTCCTTGCTTTACCCCTTTAATGCTGAGCGCCAAACAGGGAAACAACAAGTACCAACTTTTAACGTCTTTTGGTATGACGCGACCAGAGATCGAACCCGCGACCTTCCGCACTCCGGGCCGACGCTCTAACCATTACACCACAAAGCCGGCAGCCAAATACAGAAAACTTTGTCAAAATAGGTTGATAATTAAGGTTTTTATCAATTAAAAACAAGCTGTTTATAGGATACCGCCCCTGTAGTACAGAAATTGAGAAAGTCATGGTGCAATTGGTGGCATGAATTATGTAAAAAGAACACAAACACAAAATAGAAAGCATTAAAATTCTGGAACAATTTGCTTCAATGGAGCATTTAAAACCCACTGCCGATCCTCAGTTAACTTGACAATGCCTTCACTCACCTATAAAACGTTTAAGTCATCCATATAATGCAATATGGAAAGATGGGACAAAGGGTCACGTGGTGGGTATATATCTGTGACATTTCTGTGAGTCTACTGCCATCGGTTATTGAGAAACACTCGTTGCCTGATGAATGCGCCATCTATTGATAACAGCGAGCTCCATGACAGGAAATTCATTGTGACCACAGCAGAGCTGGTAGATAACGTGTGACATCTACATTTCAAAAGTCCTAGCAATTGCCCAGAGTGAGGGGGGCCCTCACCTGTCGATTATAGTTACAAAGTCATTGGCTAGCCAGACACTCACAAAGAGGCTGGGGCACTCCCATATCTACCATGTGGCATGCCACCCTTATATATACCATGTGGCATACCAGCCTTTTATATACGATGTGGCATACCAGCAATTTATACCATGTGGCATACCACCCTTCATGCCATCGTGTCATGAGGAAATCAGTGTTAGAACTTAACTTTAAAACATACTCGCCCGAATAATGATATAAATAACAAAATATGAAATGTTTACTAGCTGTAGGATACCTTTAACATTAGGAAAAATGGATCGGGCCGCCGGGCGAGTGGGAACTTCTATCCCTGGGAAATATATACGACATATTACTCACTGGGTGCAAACCTTACCATACACAAGCTGGTAAACTCAGTCTACCTCAAAGAGTACATTTGCATCCACCATCACTGCCTCCTTCATCTACCAAAATCAGAATACGTTAATCAAATTGTAAGATTTGCTACGGCCAACACATTTAGTGTTCGATAGATATAGCAAAAATGACTCGCAGGTGAGTGAGTGAATATGGAGTTTAACGTCGCTGCGGGAATTGACTCGCAGGTAGACATATTATCAACACCACTACGCCTTGACTCTTATGTGGAGTAGGATAGCCATCTACCGCAGTAGAATGGTAAGACAATACTGGTGAGTAGTCATCAATGCGGGGAACATCTGTAAACAAGCCAGCCTACTACAGGACTCATGCAGACTGGAATTATCCACTTTCAAATACTTGAAAATTAATTCCAAAGAAGACTTAGGTTCAGCCATGAATATCCATACCGTCCTTGCCGTACAAGCACGCCAAAACAAAAAGAGAAACAGAGAGAAAAAAGGAATCCCAATTGTGTTTGACAGAGGAAAACTTAACTTTGACTTGCATTTAACGTTTCAATAAGACTTTTCTTGTCCTTTAAGCAAACTTCATGTACCCAGTTTTATGTTTAATTTCCACTCCTTGTTAACCTATACTTTTAATGTCATTAAAACAACGTCAAGGACAACTGAAGCAAATTTACAACTATAGCAAGGCTGTAAAACATAATTTCCCAATACTGAAATATATTTCATATACCATATATTTACGCTAAAACATATCCTACAATATCTGAACACTATATATATACTTCCTCCACAGTAACAGCAGGAGACACCTACACAATGTATAGAATACTGGTTTTCTATAAGCACACAATAGGTTTCCTCTTTGTTGAATAGTGCCCATGCACAATCTTTTCCCTCTACATTCAATAGTGCCCATTAATGTATTATATAAAGATCGAAACATGCTCGTTCTGGGGGAGGGACACGCTGACAGAACTGCCCTGCTCACATGTATCTCTAAAAGCGACCTACAAACAATCTACCACCTATGATCGTATTATGATAACGAAAGGCTTAAGTGTCATAAATCAGGGTATCTCGAGTTCGACTTCCTGTTGTGAATATACACAGATCTATTTTAGTGTTGTGTCGTATATGGATGTGCACAGTGATTAAGAGCTGTGAGTGGTCATGTGACCAAGGATTACTACCTCCTATATATATATATATATCTGGGGTGTGGACCTCAATGAGATCCTAGAATATGTTCCTAGTATAAAGTACAGGATTAGTAAAGTACAGGATAAAGCAAAGTAAACTGACTTGGCGCTTACACTATAAATATAGACAGCAATTCAAACATGCAATTGCACAAGTCTTGCATAGGTAGCAAACTTTGAAATAATTGTACGAGTTCTCTTAAATTAATATTGCCTAAATAGTTCAACCAACAATATATCAACTATAATATGATAAATATTTGAAAAACATTATACTAATTATAGGATTCCGTACTACCTACAATTGACCAACAGAATAATACATGCAAATTAGTTTCATGATTTTTATTTCAAATGCTTTAAAAGCATAATATCACAGATATGTATGGTTGTTTTGGACTAGTTCTTAGCTACAATTGCAAAATACATTCACTTGACATACATAAAATCATGTTTGTACATCCAAAAACCTTTCTACCGCTGTATGGTAGACAAATAAATATCCACTGCAACTCCGATAGATAACCTGAATATGGTGGTATTGTTATTTGCTTCATTATAGCCAATGCAAGGGGACATAAATCAGTGGTATGACTTCAAATATCATATGCAACGGCAACATTTTCTTGCAATTCCTTCATAGATCAGTTGATGCACCAAAGACAAGTTAAATAGCGGAATGTTACCTTTTTTCATATTGGACTGGGGACTAAATACATCAGTAAATAACAACTTTTGGGTGGATAAATCAAGCGTAATTAGTTTCATATCTAAATTTGTTTGTACATTATACAGGTCCATCAACTCTGATATTATGACTTTAATTTAATGGGGGGAAAACACTTTCATTTAAAATTAAATTTACTCAAGGATCTAACATTAGATATACAGTAGACCTCGCATATAACGTACTCATTGTGACCGGCTATTTTTGTCTGTTATATGCGGTCGATACACATATAGCCATATACAGCAGGGTTAGAAGTTTTGTTATGGGCGTGTATCTTTTTAGGGAAATCGCTCTTCTTATTTGTAAATCTTTGCACTTAACTTCCAACCCTGATACAGCACTTTGTCTGTTATACGTGTAAACCGGAGAAATGTCCATTATACACATAAACTGTATTTAGTCCGCTATACAAGAGTGTATCCATATACCATACTTTGTCTGCTTTACACATTTCACATGTATACGATCATTGTATGCAAGTTTTTTATATATATAAAAACAACACAAATATAATTGTTATGTTTCAAAAGTCTATATTATTTCCATTATGGACAGAATGAATCTGAATTACGACCGGTAGGGTTCAAACTGGCTCTGAGCGAGGCCCCAGAAATCACAACTAGAGGCCTTACCTCGTCAATGATCATGCACAAATTGTATGAAAATTAACTGTTAAATGAACCAAACACTGGTAATTCCTAGCAGTGTTCGTCAACATATGATATTCATAAAAGTAGTAAGAGACACTTTGAATCTAAAGTTGAATTACATGTAGATTGTGTTAAAAAAAAACACTGTCCGCTAACGAAATTCAGATGAGGAAAAATAAACTAATTAATCAGGTATCATAATTAAATAGCAAAGGAACGATCAACTACTGAGAATTAATTCTCACTTTGGAAAATGACCCCTGGTGATTCTCTATATGCTTCTAAATTAACCACAAGTAATGAAGTCTGACAACAAAACTGGTAAGTATTTTTTTGCTTTGTGCATTGGCAGCAAGGAGTATGTTATATGCAAGACTATTTTAATGGAAATGCATTAGACTGGACCAGAGATTTTGGTACGGTATATGCGATTGTCCGTTATATAAAGGTTGGTATATACAAGGAATTTAATTGGAATTATCGTTAGATGGGACCAGGACTTCAGATTCAGTACGTTATAGGCGAGTGTCCGGTTTATCCGAGGTCTACTGTATAATAATTATATACCATGGATGTAACCCTACAGCACCGTTGATCAACAATGAACAAAGGCACCACCTGAACCAATAATTAATTCATTAAGAAACAAAAGTATTGGAGCTTGCAGATAGAGAATTATTATGTTTTATGCATGTTCAAGTTTGCAATATCGTAACATTTTTTTAAACAAACATTTCTGCAGAGGTCAAGCGACCGGGTCAATGAGAGACAGAAATGTGCACATTTCCTTAAACAAAGAGACTCAGCTGCTGGCCGTGTTTAAGATTGGCCGACAAAACCCACCAGCCATCAGTGCTGTCGTCTTTAAGATCAGGAAAAACTCCCAAACATCTCGGAAATTCTATAGTCAATCTATATGCCACACTTATTGGCATTGCACAAGTAGATCTGTCCGACCGGGGCTAAATAGAAGGGCCCCCTATTGCTCTATTGTCCATAGATTGGGGCTTTGTCTCCTGCCTCGCTTTTTGCCCCCCTTCTCTCTGTCAGCTTCTGATTGAAGATTGCAACTTTTTCCTTATTTATCTATAAACATGGCAAATGTTTGGAAAGTGGCCTGTTTTTTCCCCACTCCCCCCCCCCTTCAATTGTTTGAGTTTATTATTTCATTTCGCTTTGCTGAAGCAAGCCGCTGTTTGAAGGTGTCAAAGTCTTCGGTGCATAGTATAGGGAAATATGAATTTAGAATGAAAAAATCGAAAGATTTTAGAATATATATAAACAAAGTGAGTGTATGCATTTAAGACAAGTGTGTTTGTATACGCTGTTTTTGTTTGATGAAGATGTAGACACGGGCACACACGCTGGCTCTATGGGAGGATTCTAGTCTATTGGGCATGTATGCTTAGCATTCTGCTCATGCTTTTACCTTTTTCATGAATTAAACGTCGTACTTTCCTAACTTTGAAGCGAACATATACACTGACGCTGGCTGAATAAACGGAACACAGATGACTTCAGCCAAACAGGAATTGATCATGCAATCATCTAATTTCCTAATTTGACCTTTGAACCGCAACAATCTTGGAAAAGAAAGTCCTCCGACAAAACCAGAGCAAGCATTCTGAGACTTGCCAACTGTGACCAAACACAAATAAATGTTAAAAACCCAATTTTTGAAGTAAAAAAATAACACGAACGGCTGTATTGCAGGTTAGTTTCTTTCCAGAATTCCATTGATTCAGATGTATTGGTTGAAGCCTAAAGCAAACAGCCTGGGCTATACGTTAGACATGTAAGTGCGAAATACCTGCCCCATTACACCATAAATATTTGCGGCAGGAAATGAGGTAGACTTCAGGTCCATGTGAAATGACTTATAGATTTTAGAAGGCAAACAAGGTCCAGAGACGCATATGACAAAACTAGACATTCTTGAATATGTACAAAAGATAATTTTTTCCCCCCATCGCTGCATTGTCAGCAACGAACATTGCAAATGGGGCATTGCCAACATGTATATGGTATGTAAAACTTTCCATCCATATTGTTTGAAACCTAAACGGCTGATGTCGCTTATTGTCCAAACGATGTTCTTTACCTATGTGGAATGTTGCCCGCCATGTCTCCACAATGTCATATTGTTTACCAAGAATGTAAGAATCCAACGTCTGCTTGTTTTTCTATGTCTGCCAATCACGACTTGTGGAGCTATCGTGGTCTATACTACATGTAAACTGTGTGTATCCCCCCCCACCCCGTCTACTCGCCCCACCACCCCGCCCGATTGTGCCGTTCTGCACCCGCCAGTGTTGCTCGATGTAAACAGTAATACCTGACACAGGCAGAGGGACTCAGGTGAATTTAGTATTGAGCTGCCTGCTAGTATGGCTGCTGTCTATACCCAACTCTCTAACAGAGTCAACAGGATATATTTGTTTGCCTTCTCTGAAAAGGGAAATGCTAGATACACATAAGCCTGAGACAAAGTACACGAGCTGGAATCTAGCATAACTGCACATCTATGACTTACTACACAGAATGCTGGCAGTAAAATCTGGAAACTTCTGCATGTTCAACATTATACACAAAGCCATCTTCCATTTGTTCCATCCTGGTGTCCATATTCAATGTCTAATTTACTCATATTTTAGATAACATATCCCCATACACAGGGTGAATATGCACTACAATTACTATTTTACTTTCATAAATAGAGCAATGTGCACTTACATTACATAATATTATTTACTTCCATTTCATTAAAAAAAATATATATTCAATTGTTACATAATTTCAGGAATTTGATTATTTGTCATTGTTATATAATTTCTGTAGTTTGACTTTAAGGAAATAATAAGTGGAACTTATCTGTTAAATTAAAATTAATGCTAAAAAAAGCATCTTCTCAAGAAGGTTAAATATTATTTACTAAAATAATTACAAAAATAATTACAAAAATATTTAAACAAGATAAATTTGTAATAAATAATAATGTTAATATAATCATAAATGATTCAACCACACAAGCATAACAAATTAATGTTGAAAAAAACCAATTAATTAGTTTATAGTTTGATAAACAGACAGAGAAAATAAATATTTGTACACATGTATGTCAAACAACAAGGCATACAATGATAAATGGAAGATTCTCACAAGTTGAAATACTCAGCTTAGAGTATACGCCATGAAATTGTAACTAAAATTGGCTATACTGCAGACTATCATTGTTAATCCTTACCTTAGAATTAAACCCAGAAGTATATTAACACTTTCCCTGTCAATACATATATCAGTACCTATTTTCCTTCCAATATATATTTCAGACAAGTACTTCCGTCTGGAAAATCTTTACTTTTAACAATGTCGAGGTATTACAAAAACGGAATAGCAATCAGAACTTCACACACGACAGAAAGGAGATGTTGAAGAAGATCTTTCACTATTTATAGCTATTTAAAGTTGTATTTAAAATACAATATAAAGGCATGGCATCAAACTTGCATCATGTAATCACACTTTTTTTTATCAATGCTTTTATATCCTGGTAAATAAGAAATTGAGCATTGATGAGTCATTGAATTTGGACACAGCACTTACAGTGCTGTCGAAATGAATGGCAACTCAAATTTCTGTATACAATTTCCTCAAACGAAAATCAAATTGTGAACATACCTACAAATGCTGTTCCTTTCCATTTTTCATCAAGGATCTTGAGAAATTTAATTTCCGAGGCAATCAGCAGCACTTGACGGACAAAAGGACAATGGAACAGCGTTCTGACAGTGACACAAAGACCGTAAGTACTCCACTAAGGATTATGACTTAGTCACCACACAGGCCTAGACCCAAACTCAATCAATTAAAAATAAAAGGAACTGATGATAGAGTCCAAAAAAAATCCTGCAACCATCATAAGCAAAAATAACTGCAAAATGTGTTTGTGTCAAAGTCATAATGTAGTGTATCAGAAGCGTGGGTCCCAGCTTACACAAAGACTTGAGGACGCACACACGCACAATAATCAATGACCCACAATCGCCCATTCATGCCTTTCTTACAATGTTACTCAGTAGATCTGCCTGCTAAAAATAGACCACAAACCAAGAAGTTCTTCTTGTAGTACTCACATTTGTGGAAGACTATGAACTTGGCATTGAAGAGAGGGAATGAGTAGTAGTAACAGCGGTCCAAGCGAGTGCGATCGGCGCCTATCTAAGTTGTACGATGATCAATAATCGCAGTTAGGTCACCGCGGTATACTATATGATACTAAGACATATTGCGCACAACTCGCCCCGCGGTTTTAAAAAGCCTACTCGCGGGAACATCTCAACACGCATGCTATCTTTAATTAACGTTCAAGTCAGGGGACAAAGTAGAAAGAGAATTAAACATTGGATAATTTTGGATGTTGTGTGTGAAAGAATGTGCATAAATTCGCTGCAGGACCAGGTGCCAATGCATCGTTGCTGCACCGTCAGGCGCACATGTGAGATCGAAAACAATGGAACCGAGCGCTGCCGCGTGCGTTAACCACCACAACAGAATCAGACGTCAATGGGTAACGGTCACCATGCTTCATTGAGAGAGAAATTATTCCATTCCACGTAAACACGCGCTTTTTACAAGTTTTTAGGAGTGACAATTAAGATTACTTACTCAAATGATTTTCGAAACTTTGACAGCTGCTCTCTTCTCTTTGGACTACAGCGCCATTTTAATTACCCAGCATACATACGCACTAGTAAGTGCGCATGCGTACGATTTGTTTACAAATGGCGGCCTACTTAGTGTGTTTGACAGCCGGCGGGGGTGTCCCGTTATTTTCACGTACGAAGGGAGACCTAAAACCCGTAAGATTATGTACTTATACAGATATGTATGATTTATGTCCGCGCCATAAATGAAACTTCAATTAGATCTCGTATGCCAATAGTTACTGTTTTTGCGATGTAAACAGTGCCACGTGCTTTATTGTAAAGTTGTGAACAACCACTGCAACCAGGTGCCCACAAAATCACCCTAACCATTATTGACGTTGTGTTCGTGCTGTGCATCATTCTTGTCTATTTCGATTATAGTCAATCACTTGCTTGTTCGCTTTGTATTAGTAAGCTTTGATTTTGAATATCTAGCATTACGGGAAGGGCTCTGGGAGTTAGGTTAGTTGTGTATTTGATACTCACACTGGCGATTCCAAACCAACAAATACGATTCTGTGATAATCAAATACTATTTATGTTTTGTAGATACATTATTAATGGAAAACCACCTGTGCGAGATTGGTGTGTAATAGGTAACATTGCCTCAATAATGTGCAACCGTGTGTAATCGTGGTAGATGTGTGTGAGGTGCCATAAAATCCTGCAATGCGGGTAGATTCCACCCTGAGATTAGTGGACATGTGTGTCGAATCAATTTAACTGTTTACAATAAGCATGCTGCCTTTAGGGCCCCTGTGCTTTGAAGCATGTCTGATTAAGTGTTTTCACAGTGTATTACTAAGCCCTGGTAATGCCATTAAGTAAATCACATTTAATCATTGCCGTGTTAATTGGGCAATGCTAATTGATTACTTTAATTAGTTGATTGCTTTGAAGAAATCTTATCAGGTGTGGTTATATATATAAGTGAATTGTTTTTGTTTATTTCATTGTGCACCATTATATTTTAACTAAGAAGAATACTTGTTTTGGTTTAGTCAAACATCCATATCTATATTCAAACATGCATTTTAATCTGACATTGAACAAACTAAAATATGTTGTTACATTTTTTTTTATTGTATTATAACTTTTTGAAGTACATGTATTTAATTTCAAGACAGTCTTGAACTTTGAATCATGCTGATTTTATAAAACGTTATCTTCTAAAACTATTCAATGTACATAATATGAATCATTCTCAAAATATGCCACTTTTTCTGTCTTAGGCCTATAAAATTGTTGAAATAAAAATATTTGAGATGAAATTTGTTGTATATTTAAAATAAGAGTTTACCTTAATTTGTTTTGTTAAAGGGTCCAAATGAGAGACATTTCATTGTACCTAGGTATAAAAGTGAACTTTGGAGGTTTACAGTTCTATGAAAAATGCTAGTAATTGAAAATTTCCATCAATTAGCCAATGCTACTAGATTACTAGTTCATTGTAAATTATTTGACAAACGTACCTAATTTGGCCCATGTAACGGCATAGAAAAACTGGAGTAAATAATGTTCCCTTAGGTCAAGACAGCAGAACTTGCTGTCATATTTTGCAGCCAGTTTCAGTTTAGTGGCCAGCCATGTGCTGAGTGGCATAAGAGGAAGCAAATGCTGAAAATTGTATGCTAAAGGTAATACATTGGAGTGTAATTATATTTAATGTCTTTATTGCAACATCTATAATTACTATGCTGATGAAAATTACCGACCATTTCTTTATTTGCAGTATTGAAAATCTCAAAATGAAAACTGTCTAGAAAAATATTGACATAGGGACCATTAATTAATTTACATAATTGTTTTCTCTCTTGATATATCTTTCCCAGAACGGTCTTTCCAGCAACAGTAAATTTCGTTAGTTCAATGTAAATATACATTTTTGGTAGTTTATGTTAATTTGTTATATCTAGACCACAAATGTACATTAATTGGAATGCTGGAAGATGGATAGATGCTATTTTATCTAAAACAGAAAACGCATCGTTACTGGAAAGACACAAAAAATGGCATCTTTTGAGAACGACATACATTGTATATAATACTCATTTATCACAGATTAAGTTGTTGCTATAATATTGATAACTAGTGAGACGTGTGGAATAAGTAACTATTTGTATAAAGTACTTGTGTAGGCAAAACAATTGTATTTATTTTCAGGTAAAACCGTGCTAGACCACTATATAGATCAACCATAATATGTGAACATGTTTTTAAATATGTACATATCTACATCAGTTTCTATATGCTTGATTGCCTTACAAACACTGATCTTCCTTGGCAATTAGGGTTTCCACCAGCAGGTAAAGAAACCATGTTAAAATATCCATGCATGTTGCATTTGACGAGATGAAGAGTTCATTAAGGCCCCTTGAGCTTCTTGATCACATGTTGATAGCAAAGAAATAATGTGTTGCCATAAAACAATAAAATAAGGCAGTCGGTGGAATAGATCAATATCACTTATGGTTTATTTTCTCTTTGCCACATGCATGTGATGTCACAAGCTCCACTTGCAGCTGTTTAAATAGTTTGTAGGTTCAATAAAAAAAAATGTCACTGGTCTTGTAGTCCTAGTTTGCTTTTCTCTTTGAGTAAATTATTTTATGGATATACTGAACATACTGAATACAGACTGAGAGTGTTTTTTCAGCCATACCTAATACCAGATGTGCATGGTTACCTCCCTCCAAAGCGACCTTTGGTGTTAGGTTTGAAAATATGGAAAATGGTTAGATCGCTTTAGAGGGAATGAGCGTGAATGTCAATTAACGGTATCATATGATAAGTGTGACATCGTGAGTACTAGTTTGCAATTTGTAACAAACTTCATCATAAATAGATCTTCAAAAGTTCATGGATGGGAAGCAAAATAATTTGAAGAATTTGAATTAGTTTTTAAATCAGTTTAGATGGGTAAATCTACGTGATC
>JAVCKX010121356.1:0-11285 GCA_034780695.1 Lepetodrilus gordensis
GTCACATATGAAGGATGAATGTTTCCAAGGCGATTTCACGCGTGTACTCGCGGGTTCGTGCCCTCCTGAACAGGCCTTGGGTGTAGTAACTCTACCTACAACTGGTTTTTGCATCAAGGGGAAGGAACTCCAGGTATCTGCAGGTAATCTCTGGGCACATGCATTCCTGAGATTGGCAGATAGTGCTAGTAACAACCATTACACAGCCAGACTGACAGAGTATGTCATCTTTGCCTCCGTTCATTGCAGACAGATGCTACCAGATACAGATAACATATGTTCAGTGCCGAAGAAAGGAAGGCTCACCATTACTGACATTTTTTTACTGTCAGTTTTCATTATAAGTTACTTGATTTATACTAAAAAATATACAATATATCTTTTTTTTTTCTAAACAGAATAACAATGTTATTTTCATATTAGTTCTATACTGAAATAGTCAATAAGCATACCAAAAATGAGTTATTAATTTACATTGCAGCAGGAATATAAAATAATGCATAGGAGTTTTGACTTATATCGCTACGATCAAATCTATGAAATGGGAGGTAATTAAATCAAATATAGTTATGATGTTTTTTCTAAAGTATGTAACCATATCATATACATTCCACATCTTATATTACCATATTGAACTCTAATACATTACACAACTGTCACAATTACAATTTGAAATGACAATATTTAACCAAGACTTTGATTGTAACTAAATTTTATTCTAAACAGTAACTTCTTATAAATTAAACATCTGTCTGATATTTCACACAAACATACTTCTTCAGTGTCTACATTGATTGAATTAGTGCTTTTCGTCGCAGACGTAATATTTCACGTCAGATACTTTTAGAGTCTACAAGAAACATTCAAGAAATTGAACAAAATATTTGGAGAAGACTTAAAAATAGACCATGTTCAAGATAAGAAATGCCAACCTATTTAGCTACAAATTGTCCATGGCTAATCACCTTCGGCAAAGAGCGGATGCTATGTATCTATCAGGTGAGAATCTGGACCCACTCAGTGGTGAACTTGATTCTCAGGTCAGCACCACCACCCTCCCCCTTCCCACCCCCCATTACAAGGGGGGCTTACACCCCAAACCCCCATCACCACCAAACAGCCTTGCAACTTGGGAATGGTCAGAGGTGATGCTAGAGGTACAAGACTTCCAACTGTTACTAATTGGGCCAGTGGGGATGTAGTGCTATACACCTGCCAGCACCTGCAGTGTTAGGTTCGAATCCTGATTTACTGTCAGATCTAGTTAGGGTCCACATGAAGGTGCAGAAACTAAGTATCTTCACAAGTGACCATGGTGAAAGTAAAGTTTACTATGTAGCATTTTTATTGAACATGGATTTGGTGAAATATAAACATTGTTATTGTTATTATTATTATTTAATTATTAATTATTCATTATTAATATTATTGCAATTTTAAAGTATTATTATTATTATTTGTTATTATTGTTATTTTTTAATTATTATTATTAATAAATAGAACATGATTACTGGGAACATGATTAGCCATGTTTTGTGTGTTTTGTATTTGTTTATTTGTATTTACTACAACTTTAAGCAGCTTATACAAATTTCATATACTACATTCAAATTCCAGCACAGTTAGGCCAATGGTGCTGGTGGATATGGTAAAATGAATTAATTGTTTTTTAATCAAGTAAAATAAAGCCTGAATAGAATAGTTTGTCGTTTTTCAAGAAACAAACCGTTTTTTGGAAAACGACAAAATGTTTTATAGACAAACTATTTTGAAAAATATACTGCAGATTAATAACATCCGTGAGGCCCCGAGATTATGAAACTTTTTGAATACAATTTCATGTTCAAGCTCAAATGTTATATGGGGATTTGGTGAACAAAACCTTGAGTTGAGCAAGAGTTTGTACTCACAAAAAAATATCATAATCTCAAGGCCAGTCAGTTCATTTTTTTTTCAAGAATGTAAAAACTATCTATTCTGCAAATTATCTACATAATAAATCAAATGTAAGGTATAAAAGGTACATAATTCAATACAATCTCTAGCAAAAGTCCAGAAACCAGACTTTCAATTAGCCTAGGAACAGACACACATGAAACAATGCAGAAAGCCATTACTCCTTGATGGACAATACTAACAGAGACTTTTTATCACCCACAGGTGTACCCTTAGGTCTCTTACTGTTAGTAGGTGTTTTTTCACAGCCAGGCAAATGGTCTGTGCTCTCTTCTCAGATCTGTCTTACCAGATCATATATCAAATTACCTTTAAAAAGAGGACCGCTTTCTGTGAGCGTGCATGTCTTAGTCTCTTGCCTGTGCAGTCAGAATAATAGAACTGCACAAGCGTAATGAGTTTATAGGTAATCTCTGAGTTCTAGACGTGATGTCTGCTTGCGTTTATTGGTTGGCATAACATTGGGAATATCAACTTACAAAGAAACTCTTAATGGCCTTGTGTGGTTTTTATTATTATTAAAAAATATTTTGTTCTTTATAATTTTTCCCTTTTTAAAATAAAAATCTTTAGAGTAAGCTTCATGAAAATCCCGAAAGCAAGAATTCCAATTTCCAGTTGAACATGCAGAATGAGGTAGGAGTGGACTACGATTAATAACATCCGTGAGGCCCCGAGATTATGAAACTTTTTGAATACAATTTCATGTTCAAGCTCAAATGTTATATGGGGATTTGGTGAACAAAACCTTGAGTTGAGCAAGAGTTTGTACTCACAAAAAAATATCATAATCTCAAGGCCAGTCAGTTCATTTTTTTTTCAAGAATGTAAAAACTATCTATTCTGCAAATTATCTACATAATAAATCAAATGTAAGGTATAAAAGGTACATAATTCAATACAATCTCTAGCAAAAGTCCAGAAACCAGACTTTCAATTAGCCTAGGAACAGACACACATGAAACAATGCAGAAAGCCATTACTCCTTGATGGACAATACTAACAGAGACTTTTTATCACCCACAGGTGTACCCTTAGGTCTCTTACTGTTAGTAGGTGTTTTTTCACAGCCAGGCAAATGGTCTGTGCTCTCTTCTCAGATCTGTCTTACCAGATCATATATCAAATTACCTTTAAAAAGAGGACCGCTTTCTGTGAGCGTGCATGTCTTAGTCTCTTGCCTGTGCAGTCAGAATAATAGAACTGCACAAGCGTAATGAGTTTATAGGTAATCTCTGAGTTCTAGACGTGATGTCTGCTTGCGTTTATTGGTTGGCATAACATTGGGAATATCAACTTACAAAGAAACTCTTAATGGCCTTGTGTGGTTTTTATTATTATTAAAAAATATTTTGTTCTTTATAATTTTTCCCTTTTTAAAATAAAAATCTTTAGAGTAAGCTTCATGAAAATCCCGAAAGCAAGAATTCCAATTTCCAGTTGAACATGCAGAATGAGGTAGGAGTGGACTACAATTTTAAAGTATGTTCAAATCTAAATGTGTTGAACGCTGGGGAAACTAGATTTAAATTGTCTGTTTTGATGGAATCAAGATGGCATTACTTCCAAAGATACCAAACTCAATTTATAGTTCTACATATAGCTAGGTAGTTCTACATATAACCAGAGTTGTTCATTAGTTTTAGAGATAGAAGTTCATTGCCATTTGTAGGGGGGAGGGGGGAGGAGGAATACCAAAAAGGATGCCAGTAATTACATTTATAGTTCTACAAATAACTTGGTAGTTATACCGTACATATAGCTGGAGTTGTTCATTAGTTCTAGATAGAAGGAGTTCATTGCCATTGGTTGGGGAAAAAAAGGAATACCAAATACCTGGTAGTATGCCACTAGACATGTATACACACATCCAGTTTCACCTCCAACTGTTCAAGGTCAGTTGTGTCAGAGAAGCTTTAGAATATCAATGTCAAACAATTCATTTGGAAAACATTAAAATTGTCAGCAAACAAAATTAGCATTTAAACAAATTCTCCATTTCATGTGTAAATGATTGTTTAAGACCACTACAAGAATTTGTCAAATATCCATTGTGAAATTTACAAGTTTGAAACTCTAATTCCAAAGACTACCACATAATTGTTCAACATAAAAGTATCTTCTTCTTTTAAAATTCTTAAACATTGTGGTTTAGAGTAGCTTTCAAGATTCTCCAAAATATGTAAAAGTCATACTAATATGTCCTATTAGGTATTATTATTACTACCCATATTTCTACCATTTTTCAATCAGACAAGAATTGGTCAACAAAAACCAGACAACCTTACACATACATCCCCCAGATTTTCAAAAGAACACCATTATTCAATTGGTCCAACCAAAAACTGTCTAAAATTCATACTATCATGCTCCACAATGATCATTACCCACATTTCTACCATTCCTCAATCAGATTCAGCATTGGTCAACAAAAACCAGACAACCTTAACCTTACAAATACATCGCCCAAATTCCAAAGAACATCACTGACTGGTCCAAATGAAAATTCTCTATCATGTTTTACATTTCTAACAAAAACCATTGTATGTGTGAAAGATTCCTGCAACAATAACTCACTCACATCGCCAAAATGAAACATACCCTTCGAGGGCACTCCCATATAATGACATCTACATTAGTATACACACACACTCACAAATGACCTTGCTGCAATAATGCAGAATGTTCCTGATATTTGCAGAGTTCCATCACAGAAGGTATGTCAGAAGATGGCTGCCCCCATGGAAGCCACGTGATTGATATGTAACCTAGATGCCAACAAACAAACACCCAGTGAGTCGTAGACCATAGCAGACAGGTGACATAGATCTCTGAGCTGGTTATGATGAAGCTATGTGACTCTGGCGGTAAGCAGATATTTATGATGTCTTTTGTGGCAGAGGTACATCTGTACCAACTTTCCAGAAAAAAAAGTATGAAAAGTACAAAGAAACATCTGGGCCGGTATTCATAAAAGGGCTTAAGTCAGTTTTCGCTATATATATTTATCATCAAAAACTGACTTAAGCCCTTTTATGAATATGGCCCCTGATTGCTAATATATATTGCAATGGATTTGCTTCTTTCCCGATCGGTAGATTACTACGGAGAATTTAGATGAATATGGGTTTAGAGTCACTTTCAAAATTATGTTATTCACATCATGGATTGCATGTTGTGTGTCTAAATACCTGGCCAGCACAAAACCTGCAAGCACCAGCCGGTACTGGCAGACCAAGGATATCATGACTGCACTGCCATGGTACAGAGAGTACATCCTATCATGTTCATGAACATTGATGCCAGACTCTTGGGACAGGATTTGAACGCAGGGCATTGAAGTCGAAACATTCAACCATTGCGCTACCACCTGCTCTCTTCAAGGTCAATAGTGTGATGGCTGAACACCAGTGGTTCCTAGAGCATTGATGTTTGCCGAGTGAGCTACTTAACCCTTCAGGAGGCATTCATGCATGGCATTTGTTTCTATGAACAAAGTTATCCCATCACTAGTTGAAAGAAGGCTACAGAAAATAACAGTACCTGTCTTTTTAATCACTTAGACAGAAATAACCATACATCAACTTTTGTTTTATTTTAGATAATACAGTGTACTTCAATTCTATGTCAATTATCTGATGAAATTAACCGTCATCTTCCTGAAAGATTTGTATCCAAAATATGCTATTTCCAGCAATTTTATTGGTTGAAAGGTGCCCTTGTCAGACTTACAATACAACCCTGTTGGGTCATATGGAATTGTGATGACATGTGACTGTGATGTCATTGCAGCGGCCATTGACTTGCATGTTAGAAAGATATTGGGCATGAATATTCGCAAATTTGTTTTCTGAAAAAAAATGCAGATCTATTACAATTTTGAATACATTCATTACTGGCATGATTTCCGGGGCATACATATTTTTACAAACTGAAATTTCTCGTATACCCTTGAGACTGAAACCCTATACACTATGGATTGGAAAATTATTAACTATTCCAACATTTCTTTTTCAATTACAGTTTTTAATACACATTATAATTTCCGTCCATCATAGAAAGAACATTTTCACTCTCAACTCTCTTTCAAAAATCAATTCAGACAAATCAAGCACAAACTGGTCACAATAATTTCAATTATCTCCCAAACTTTAACTCAATAAATTCAATCGCTAAAAACTCGATTCCACAAAAAGCGGCGCCAGAAAAATATGTCGCAGACGTAAAACGTAATACGGAACACTGTGTTGTGAGAAGTGTTGGAAGACTCCCTGCAAATGTTGACTGGAGGAGAAGGAGGGACATGCCAAACAGGGGACAGGTTGTTATTTTCACTGCTTTCTGTTTGCTGTCGTGATCAATTTCTGTGAGAAGTAATTTGTTTACTCCAGCTTTCTTTTAGCATATATACGCTACATTTCTCCTCTTGCTATATTTCTCTTCTCAGAAATCCTTGTTATTTCATTCAGTGTCTTGCATGACAAATACAAGAATCAGTGCAATATTTGTTTGCAGTTCCTGGTTCTGCGTAACGTATATCGGTCACCTGTAAATTAGATTAATTAATGCACTTCAGATGTAAATGTCACGCTGTGTCATATTTTTGACAGCTGACATGCTTGGCTGATTTCAACCGTGACATGTCATACTTAATTATGGTTAACGTGGATATTATAAATTTGACATGCATATTATATTCGACATTTATGATGTGCGTAATTCACTCCCTTTTTAATATTTACTTTTTTTTAACTAAACGTTTGCTTAAGAAATCATTAACATGCTATTTTATAACTTCTCTTGTCATTTGTGAATGATGGATTTCATTTGCAGCACAACTTGAAGTTTTGAATATAATATTTCAGAACAACCTTTAACCCACATTCATTCATCATTTGTTATTGTGTTCGAAAATTGAAGAATGTATAATACTTGATACAAAGTCTTAATAAACAAAAAGAAAAAGAAACGTATTTATCATATTCTACATAATTTTCTGGAAAGTCAATAAGTATTCTTTATTATGCCCATATAGATAGTTCATTAATTAATCAATAGCAATTACATGTAAATAAAATATTTCTATGTATAACGTTGACAATTTCCGTAATGCCCACACATAGGTGTAACTATCAACTAATTGGTCATGTTCATACAAATATACGACTGATGTCAACTTAATTGACTGATTGCTCCATGATCAAAGGACTTAAATAGGGAAATATTCGACACGCCAACCAGTAAGTATATACAGGTCAAAAGTCAAAGGTCATGTCTGTCAAAGTTTGATAACATGACATCTACAGACACTACTTTGCATGATTCAGTGACAGTATTTCCAGCCATCGATATAATGTGGGTTAATAAATGATGATGGGTTAAGATTAACCCCCTTCTGCTTGAAGCAGCTAATACAGTGTAGTGATTGTGGTTCATTTCCATCAGGGAGAGGGTTAAAAGAAAACTGCATCTTGTTATCAAGGAAATGTATGTAATTTAATATGTTTTCTATAATAAAATGTCTAGCTGGTAGATGAATCTAGGATAATAACTGTACGCAATGCACACATATAAATCTTCCATATAGTTCTCTCTTGCAGAAAAAAGTACTGAACACCTATGATAGGACTTGAACTCGGAAATACAAATTTGTAGTTGGATGCACTATCTGTGACTTGGTTGTCAGTGGGCTTCATTATGGTCCAATTGAACCTTGTCAGGGTCCAATTCCACTGAATGATCCTTACACTACAAATGGTTTTAACTCTATATGTGTTTAGGAAGTTTCATAGCGCTACGATCTATCTCTGGAACAGGAACCAGGCTTGTGTATCACAAAAATAAGTGTGATTATGGAGTTTAACGTCACTGTGGGAATAGTTCACCCATTTGCGACAATGTATCACAAAAGGGTCGTATTCTTAGTTTGGGTTTAAATCAGTACACATCATGATATTATCATGGCTGAAAATGTCATAGATCGCTATGTCCGGACTTCCTGTACGACCCTGTCGTGAAAAGTGTGCCTGGATATTGTTTTTCAAAGTTCTCATATCCCATATATAGGACCATATCGTTCTCGTAAGTGTACAATCCCCATGTATTAGAGATGGCTACGAGGGTCTTCAAGAAACAATACCCTGAACTATTTGTGTTCTAGTGTTTGTGTTCTAGTGTTTGTGTTCTATACTTACAGTATGTAGGTGATTACTCCAATGCTCCACATATCGGTAGCCACAGACAGCGGTTCATAACTCACAACTTCAGGGGCTGGAATGAAGAAAATATTAGTTTGAAAACATTCAATCTTTAAAATAAAAACAAATACAAAATTAACCAAATGTATTAACAGGATAAAATACCATGAAAGAAGGACACATCGGTAACATCTACTAAATGATACACAATTTAATTGAGTCTGTCGATTGGTATTAGTCTATTAGTGGTTACAAGAGTGTCATGAAATGATACCCAGTTCCTTAAAACAACAACAACAACAACAACAACAACAACAACAACAACAACAACAACAACAACAACAACAACAACAACAACAACAATAACAATAACAATAATAATAATAATAATAATAATAATAATAATAATAATAATAATAAATAATTATAATAATAAAATAATAATAATAATAATAATTATAATAATAATAATAATAATAATAAGGCTGTGTGTAATGTGCTGGATCACACCTGTGGTATGTTCAAAGTGAAGACAATATATATATAATAATACGAGATGTAACTCATTGCACATGCATAGGCATCTGAATTCTCATAGAACTACAAACATTCTGTTCAATGGTTCCTCTGTTGCATGTGATATTTCATAAATTATTAAACTCCATTCTTATTGGAGATAATGCTTATATACATGTGTATTTATAGATATATAAACATGACAATGCACATACATGCATCAATACTCATACACACCCACAAACTCTGCAGTTCCCATCATGGCTCTATGTTCATCAGAAGGGCGGAATTTCTGAGCTAGACCAAAATCTATTAATTTTATGGAGTGACTGTTAGAATTGAGCATCATAATATTTTCAGGCTGAAATAGAAAGGAAATCATATTAAATATAATTCATTTAAAATATATTTCATCATTTAATAGTTATGATAAATCTACCATGTTACAGCTTGAACGCAAACATCCACATGTCATGATAGTTTATTTGAATTTTTTGTATACTATACTTAGAACATATTTTACATACTAATTGCAATGAAATATTTATCAATTAATATTTCTTTATTATTTAACATTTTTATTAAACATAGAGAGAATTTCACAAATATATCTCAACTCATATTCAGCTGGGGTCCTATTCTCGAAACATTCTTGCGAACTTCTTCGCCTAAGAACAGTTCTTAACGATTCTTATAACAAGTCTACGAACTGTTCTTAGGCCAAGAAATTTGTAAGAACATTTCAAGAATAATAGGCCCCCCTGATATACATACGAGTTGCAACATACATATGTAGTCTACCATTATACATATACACTAAAAGATCTTCAAATATATTTTGATATGTCTTCCCACTGAGGGTGAACACAATACCAACATGATCAATGAAGACCCAATGAGGAGACACTTTGTAAATATTTGCCAAGGATTACAAGACAATGACAGATCTACAGCAGTGTCACTAGGTAACACACTATAGAGTATACCAGTGGGAACAGGCCACAATGTAGGCTAATAGCCGAACACAGATGTGCCAAAAGCAAACTTAATTAAATCTTCACATTATTTGCACGGACATCACAGAACATGTCATTAACTCTTTCACCTGTGTCATGAATATTTATACATCTGAATATTGAATAAAGAATTTAGACACATGACTGGTTCCATACAAACATTCCTAATATTGTTTTCAAGAAATGCTTCCATTATCAGATTATTCAGATTATTCCAAATATTATTTTCTACAAACATTCACAGTAATAAAACTATTATTTTCTACAACAATTCATAATATTGTTTTCTAAAATTATTCATCTTCTATTTTTCAATATTATTTTTTATAAATGTGGCATTGTTTTTTTTGTTGATTTTTGTTGTTGTTACAAATGCTACCATTATTATTGTTTACAAATATTCTTCTCTAAAATTATTCATCTTTGATTTTTCAATATTTTCTTCCCATAAATGTCACATTGTCTTATTATTTTGTTTTTAAAATGCTCCCATTATTATTGTTTACAAACATCCCTATCACTATTTCCACTTGGAGGCAGGCCACTATAATCCACCATAAATCTAATATCTAATCACCTAATCTCCTTATCAACAAGGTCCACCAGGTTTTTACACATGAATTCAGGTGTCATGGATTTCATGATGCAATATTCAGATCCTCATTGCACTCTGTTCAACATGCCCCCAGGCACCCGTTCCACAAAGCAATCATAGAGCTACAAGTCTTAAATCCCATCCCTTAATACAACTCTCGTAGTCCTGCGATCTTTCTGTGGAACTGAGTATTGCTTCTCGAAGCTCGCATATCAACTATGAGACCACAGCGCTCTCATAAGCGACTGATCGCCTTGAATAGGATATCGCTATGAGAGCACTCATGGTCTCGTAGTAGCTACGAGAGCTTCGAGCAATGCCCCCCCTGGGCCCTGGTTTTTACCTTTAGGTCCAGGTGTGCTATATTTTTCTTGTGTAAATGTTGGACCCCTTCCAGGATCTGTTTGATGAAGGCTGAAGCTTCCTCTTCGCTGAGGCGGTCCTTCTCCGAGATGTAGTCGAACAACTCCCCGCCCGAGACTCTGCAACATTGGAACGACAGCCGCGAAATATTAGACAACAGGCAAACAATAAATATTGTTTGTGTAAAGTCTGCAATAACGTCTGCAGGAGAAGACAAAAAAAAAATTGGCTTGCGTTTATAGGAATTTATTAAATGAATGAAATAACAAGGTGATCGATATATCTAACAGAGGACAGGGGAGGAACGCATGCCCATGGAAATATTAATTGGTTGTACTGATGAATAGGAGGTATCTGTGAACTATATGGTGATATCTGTCTGGCTTGTATCAATATGATGTTGTCCAGGGTAAAAGAGTTGATATACTAATACATGTATTGTGGTGTTTTTTTAGGGTAAATAGTAATGACTTGTACCAATATCATGTTGTCTTAGAACATCAATATTATGTTGCCTTGCATGTAAATAGTAATGACTAGGGATTCACCGGTGCACCGCGATACAAAGTTTGACGATTCGCGTATCGTATCGCGAGGCTATGTATCGCTACACAACGATACAGCCATGTGGTATTTAATTTC
>JAVCKX010121378.1:0-11285 GCA_034780695.1 Lepetodrilus gordensis
AGACAGAGAGAGAGAGCGAGAAGAGAGAGAGAGAGAGAGAGAGAGAGAGAGAGAGAGAGAGAGAGAGAGAGCAAGATAGAGGAGAGAGCATGAGAGAGACCAAGAAAGAGATATTGAGGGAGAGGGAGTCAGGGGGATTGGGAGAGAGAGAGAGAGAGAGAGAGAGAGAGAGAGAGAGAAGAAACATACTAACATATATTCACACAATTGTATACATAATTATAAAAGTTATGTTCATGAGTTAATACCTCTATAGCTATATTTGGAAGTGAACTGCTACTAAGTATACCCGGTATTAGCCTTGTAAGTACGCATTCATTGACTGTTCTAAGCATGTAGACGTCTTCACTTCAACCATTCAGAATAGTATTGAAGATAGAAAACAATCATTTCTGTATGCAAAAGCCGCACTACAAAACCAATACAGGTGAGTAAGTACACTTTCCCCCTGTCACTACCCCCCCCCCCCTCCACCCCCACACTGTTATACCCACTCATGATATGCAAGGTATGTAGGTATATAGTACGACATACCACCGTCTCTCCTTACACAATGTACTACTATAGTCTTGAGGGCATTTGCTTGCGTGTGACAGCATTTCAAGGTTATATCATACTGAGGAGATTTGAATAACTATTTATTATTGAATGTAATCTACTTGTATTATGTATTCATGAATACTTCTGTTCGTGGCTATAGCTATCCAGAAGATATGCTGTGTAAATGGATGTAATAGAATTATTCATTTGGTACAACCTATTCAGTAGGGACAACCTTGCCTACAGCTAAAAGTTTATTTATTTATTGTTTATAGTTTGCATTTTACCATTTAGATCAAACACAGAAGATCTGCACTCGTCAGATAGTACAATGTACGTAATGCAATGGATCATATTACCACGTATATTACACCTATTTTTAGTCAGGTTTACGATCTGAAATTGAAGACCTATTGGAGGTATGTTTACGTTTGACATTTTACAGTAAAATTAGCTGTAATCTGCTGCAGAAGCACCCAGAACCACAACATAGAGCGTATTCGTTTCAAACACTCGATCAACCCTAGGGTGATGACATTAGCCAATGACCAAACACTCATGATGGTACGAGTACCCTCGTTGGCTAATTTCATCACGCGATCGTCACCCTAGGGTAGGTCGAGTGTTGAATCGAATACGCTCATACTCATGTCCGGAAGTTATGTACACGTACGCATTTGAACAATGCTAAGCATTCTATTTATATTGATTTCTTTACATTTTTTAGCAACTTTTCTAACTTAATGTTAGGGATATATAGGATTATATATTATTTATATAGCTAAGCTTCAAATAGGGCTTTAAAACATGAGTGGCGAACATCTTAATAACGCTCATTTACACCACTTCCGGATTTGATCCGAGGTTGATTACCCCTATCAACAAATTGGGTGTTGTAAATTGAAATAGCTCCTGTATTTATTGATATTGATATTTTCGAATTCAAATATTTGTATTGATCTATCATACATGATGTCATCCTGTATATTACAATGTTTATACACTATAAAACGTGGATTTCTTTCCATATTTTGGTACCAATGGCAATATAAATGTCGCTGAAGCTGTTATAAATCTAGATCGATTCACACCTTAATTATTCCTTTACTTCCGATAAGCGAAACTTCGATCAGGCTATTGTTGATGGAAAGTGGATAATGCATATGATTTTCTTAATGGGGAAACTCATTAATATGTACATGCGAAATATTGATTTTTATTAATATTCATGAACCAAACATTGACTTGTTTGGATGAATCAATCCAGCAATGATTCTTCAAGAGAACAGATGATTGTTATCAATACACAATATCGATACTGTGAATTTGTATTAATTAATATAAAGAAAATTATAAATAAAGATTGTCAATAAGGTTGAACAGGTCAATTGTATGAATGCACAATCAGTTGACCTTATCAACTCTCTGAGTAGTATGTAAACTAGTTCTTGTCAAAGACGTTTCGTGACTTTTTATTCCAATTTTTAATGATTTTATTAAAAAAATGAAAATCATTAAAAATAATAAACATTGCCACGAAACGTCTTTGACAAGGACTACTGGTATATGCAACCCATCATCTTCATATTACTGTTATTATTCACATTACCATATCATCCTGTCTGGTGCCGGTTATCTACTGGATGAACAGAAGACTGTTTTAGTTGAATCCTATGTGCCATGGATACTCCAGAGTGACTCTGAAATCTGGCGCCCAAATAAAGTAGGCTACGCTCTGTGCCTGATCGTGCTCATCCATTACAACAATCAACGTTGTAATGCCAATATTCAGCAAAGGTACACCTTTCCATTACTTCACAGTATACTAGAAATAATGCGATTTAATATCGCAAGAAGGTATTGTTTTTTCTCTCTCCAGATGTGCCAATACAATTTAATTAGCAATGAATAGGGTTTTATGTCAGATAGCCATTTTGGCGGCCATTGTTAAAATGTATGTTTTATGATGATTTAAAAAAATATGTGTATGTAACAATGGGTGAGACAATATAATAAACAATTCTCTCTCTCTCTCTCTCTCTCCCCTCTCTCTCTCTCTCTCTCTCTGTAAAGTTAACAAAACATTCACGTAAAGTCAGAAGTCGACATGTGAAATTAACAAAGACATAAAATACCGCGGACAACTCCAGAAATCGACCAATTGAAGAGATGGACAACGAAACCTTTCCCCCCTTTCTCTGAAACGCTCCCACAAAGTTAGTGCATTTTTACAACTATGACAAGAGGCGAATTGCTTGATGGACTAGAAATCAGTATCTGCGTAAACATAACCAATGTCCGAAGTCCACGGACATTAATAACCCTGTAAGCATTCCTGAGCCGGGCGCCGTGTATCATAGACACCGTAGTCTGGACGTACACCACGAAGACACTACAAAGACAATGGCTGAAACACTAGTCCTAATCATGTTGACAAGAGACTAGAATATTAAGGCCAAAATATAGCTTTGTGTCGCTCAAATGCTCTATAGGTAATGGCTTAGAGATAAATCTCAAGACCATTGTCAAAATAAACCCAAAGAGCAAGTATACCCATATATATATATATATAAATATATACTAATATTATTAGTGTCGCTGTAAGCGTTTCTATAGTGAAGTATTTGCTGGACGTGGAATGCAATACAATACTACACTACATAACAACTGAAAGTAGGTCTCGCAGTTGTTTTTACTTTTAGAATAGCCGAATAACACACTCCCTACAAAGATCAATAATCAAGACATGCTAAAATCTCGAGTTACAATCTACGTGCATTGGTTGAAAGTATAGGTTCACAAAACTCGCTCATTCAAATTCACATATTTTACTATAGCTCTTGGGGGGAAGATTTAACTGGCATCCAACTCAAAGAACATTTTAACGATGTGACATATCTCACGTAGTCATTGGACGTATTCCGCCACACTATTTGCTATCAGTGATAGCCTGGCTGTACCTGTTCCCCAGAGGAACTTGATTAAGCTCTGCAAATTGCTTATTTCTACGAGCTCGCCATGAAGTCCATGTTCCCCAGTACGATGAAAGCAATCTCGCATTAAAGAACAATAGCTATTCAAACTGCTGAATATTGGCAATAATCGTTATTGCTATTTGCTCTGGGCAACTATTTTTGTCCATGCCTGCTATTTGCATCCAAGGTCAACGTGTCATGCATCCACGAATGCGAGTCAGCCAGCGGTCTGCGTTACCTATAGTCGGCTAACAGTCCACGCAATTTACGCTGTCAAATAAGTGAAGTCAGTTTTCCATTTCAGGCATTTAAAGAATTGAATCTGTGAATTAATATTTACTGAAAAATTCAGGCATTTTAGACATTGACTGTAGTAAAACAGGTAAATGCTCAACCCCATGCATATTGATATTCCAAAAGTTGTTGTTGTTGTTGTTGTTGTTGTTATTGTTGTTAGTATTATTAGTATTATTATTACTAGAAATACCAGTATGTCTAGATGAGAATCAATCATTACTTTTCTTTTACGATTTTGAACAAATATATTTATCAAAGCCTAGCTACACATCTGTTGATGGGCAGTAAATTTTAAAATATTCACATCACACCTAATATCATGATAGAAAAACAATTGATTTAAGATAAGTCTGTATTATGTATGCATATTAACAACGTTTTGAAACATGCAAGCTGTGGTATTTCTGTAATCTAGAAGTTAATTCTTGGTTAATAATAAGTTCCCGTCAATGCAGGTTTAATGACAAGCTACGACATGAGTAACATAATCTTGAAAACAGCTCTAAATAACAATCAAAACAATAATTCTGGATTAAGCCAAAGGAATAAAACCTTTCGTATTTCCATTCACCAGTAACTGTCTTCAGAATTTTGCAAAGAAAATACCCTTCGTTGAGAAATGAGAAATGTACATCCGAAATGTGTGCAACTGTGATAAAAAATTTCGATAATAGTAACAGCGATAAAAGGACGCCAGTGCCCGTTGCACGACGCTCTTGTAGGCTACAACTATTGTAACGTCAACGCTTTCTATTTAATTGTGGCGGGGACCCAGTTACAACTATTGCAGCACTGCGTCGTGCAACGGGCACAGCTCATTTATTCTGAAAGTACGTACTCGCAATATGTTGTTGTTTTTCTTTCTTCCAACAGGGGGCTTGTTAGTACAAACTAGTCGACTACGGTTTCTGCTAGTCGACAGTTGTTATCATTTACTAGTTCCCGACTAATCGATTAATCGTAGCCCTATTTGAAATGTAGTTTAGTATGTACAGAAGGGAGTTCAATGTGAAAATACAATTGTAACTATCGTGTACCAGAAGTAACCAAGACTGCAAAGAAAACTGGGAATCTAATATAATACTGAAGATCGCAAAAACAAGATCTGAATAGTGTGTGTGTGTGTGTGTGTGTGTGTGTGTGTAACCCCGCTAATATATAGTATAGGATTACGTAACATAATGACCATTTATTACAAGATCCATTATTACAAGATTACATATCCATGTATTTCAGGATGAAAATGCATAAAAAACAGCGACTTTTGCACTTGAAGTATTCACGTAGAGGTTTAAAAAAATTGTTATATATAATGTATGAGGCGTAGTAAAGGTAGAAAATAAACTTGCCCTGTCTAACCCTTGTCTTTGTGGGTTATTTTATTTTATTTTGTAATTGGGGTGCCCTGTCTAACCCTTGTCTTTGTGGGTTATTTTATTTTATTTTGTAATTGGGGTTTAGAGTCGTTTTCAAGATGATTTCATTTACATCACGACTTGTCAGTTTAGGGCAGTAGGAAACCCGCAACATCCGTACTTGTATAGTAGCGCTTATAGATGTTTGGTGGTCGTTCATTTGAGCGTCTGGCCCCGAGATTACGAAACTTTTCTGAGTATGTGTGTGTGCTCAACTCACGTGCTATGCTAAAAAACATGACGTTTTATGAACAAAATTCTGAGTTGAGTACGAAATCGTAATCAGAAAGGTTTCGTAATCTCGGGGCCTATCTCTTTCGCGAGTCTGCCACTGGCACTGTGTTTACATTTTGCGAGCTAGCCATCAACCATTATTTTGTCTCCAACTCGGTAGATAATTTGTAATTAAATTTAAAAAATAATACGTACTGTATTAATGGCATTATTCTAGTTGTCTAATCTAGAAATCTGACCACAATTCTTAGTAAGTTGAACAGCTAAAAATGTCAGTAGTTGGGTCTTGTCGACATTCGTTTGACATCAAGTGACTAAAATATAATACGTCACTGATCAGTTGCTTATTTTAGCAGAGAAACGTTCATTAGCGGAACGTTCCCTTTATTCATATACAGTATGAGTTTTTAGATAACTATCGAGTTTGGAGGAACAAGTAGATTAGTAAATAACAACTTTTGGGTGGATAAATCAAGCGTAAGTAAGTCATAAATCGAAATGTGTTTGTCAATTATGTAGGTCAATCATCTGTGATAGTATGTCTTTAAATTATACAAACTTCAAAGCAAACGTAACACTATTGTCGTTATAAGAAATGGAGATTTCAATTCGCGTTGACATTCAGATAAATCCACGCTGTATTAGGCAAAATAAATCCAGCTTTGATTAACGGAACGGAAGAATAATTAGTTTACCGGTCTTCATTTACTTGTATTCGTGGTGTGCGTAGTCCGCTTGTATGTACATGTACGTTACCAAGAGATAACTCGCTCCTCTCAATGTCTATAAACATTGGCCTCTTGATACCCTTTGTTACTGGGTTCGAGTTCAGTTAATAATTAGCTTTCGCGGACGGACGGTCTCCAAATGGATTGTTTGCATTCGAGACATAATTGAAGACTTTGGAAGAAAGTCATGTCGCAAGAAACACGATATTAGCATCAATTTCGGGAGATAAAAATAGAAATTTTAATTCATCCTTAAAATCCTCCCGAATTTATTGGAAGTTGGGATTCGTTGGAATCAGGGTTTCAAGGCTTCTTCAGAGCCGATAATCCTCGCGGCCTGTGGTCAAGATTTAGGCTAGCCTCTGACCGGGACAGGGTCAAGGGGGACCCGGTGATGGCAAGCTTTGCATTAAGAGAGAGGTTTCGAGGACAGTCACAGAAGTACTATTTCAACGGTCCACCCACGACTCCGTCCTCGAGTGTGTTTGTGACATTCTAATGAGGTTATACTTGGCTGGTTGTCACGGCGCCAAAACCAAGGCTCAGGTAACGTTGTGCGCAGCTGGCTTATAGCTGTGCATATGTGATCGCCGCGTCTGCCTTCGCCTAGAACACGACACCTGTCATGTACTAAGTGACCTTTCCAGGTACTGCGTTATATTCAACCGGTATTACCCACCGTGTTGTGATAGTGTATTGACCGTCGGTGCAGTGCCCGACGTGGATAATATCTATGGATTTATATTACAACATTTCTCCATTTTCGTCCTAATGGGAACGATCCGGAAGTTGATACCTATCAGCAGACGACAATCTAAATTTGAAGCAGACGACACCACTCTGACGGAGACGGACGATGATGTGCTTGTAGCAGATGCATGTATTTTCGTGAGATTTGTCGACGGTAAGCTGTATTTAATATCAATGTCCTACATTCCATGCACACGCGGCCCTGTGCAGTGTAGGCTCATTATGTGGCTACTTTGTGTTTGCCCGATTTTAACCTATCGCAAACTCAGCCGTTATCACTTCCATGACTTCGCTTCCGCTTTTGTATCATGTGCTGATACTCTCATAACAACTATCTTCCATTTGGCTTTAGCTTTCAGTCAATCAATATTCGGTACAGGTAGGATGATAGCCGTAGGATCCTTGTGTAATATCACCATTGATGATTCGTGTCATATGAGGTCATCAATATTACCAATCAGGCTTGGATATTCTCTGAAAGTGCATACAATTGCATACATGTGCAATACGCCTTGGGCAGATTTTACCATTTTCATTGTGTTTCTGATAACACAGAGAGTGAAAGATTAACAAGAAATCGTTATCAACGAGTTGGTGAGAATCTGGATGCCTTACAAATTGGAAATAATATTGAATCATTATCGAAGGAAAGGCTACTATGTTATGCGAGCTAGTGTTCGATTCGCTAGCTTTTGGCGAAAATAGGCCTACGTAAATGGTATGGATTTGAACCAGATTGAGGTGTATGTTCCAAGGTTTTGTCAAATATCCAATAACGTCATGCATGAAGACGACTGAAATTGAATGCTATACACACAATTGTGAACAGTCTTGTCATTAATATAACGAATTTAAGAGTTAATACAATTAAGAAAATACGAAACACAATTACCAATATTGTGACATTAATGATAATGATTAATAGACACAATAGGTGAATGTTTTTTTAATACCCCCTGTCTATCATCACTGGGATCATGGACCTTATATTAATAATTATAAATACTGTCAATTTTTAATGATCAATAATGCCGAAAACTCCATTCTAAGCTGTCAATATTATTCTTCAAGCACACTCGTCCCTTGCCACCCGAACCACCTTTTCTCCACCCCCACCCCACCCCCACCCCTTGTCACACACCCTCCCTCCCTCATTCACCAACCTACACGCCCACCTTCTGAATATTAAAAATTAAAAACTACTGCATTCTCGGCAAGACTGAATTCACTGAATTGACTGCATTGACAGAATATTTATAAGCGTTCTTTATGCAGCAGTACATTGTACTAGATGTCGATTGTCCAAATGTTCGACAAACCTAAATACATTTGACTGAGGGTTGTTCACCTGTCAAATCGGGTTGTCACGTGACCCGTATTTTGATTAAGACACAAACCTACCTCGTCTCTTATTTCCGCTTTCAGTAATATTGGATTGAATCGCAAATGTCAGTGTGTTGTTGACAACTGGAGTCGCTTGACATTTGGAATGTAGTTATATTAAAAGTTTGGCGCAGACAGATCATCAATCAACGTACCACATTATGGCTAAGCTTTTACATGTTAATTATGATATTTCATTTACAATTGATGGATAAACTTTTACATATTAATTATGGTATTTCATATACAATTGATGGATAAACTTTTACATATTAATTATGGTATTTCATATACAATTGATGGATAAACTTTAACATATTAATTATGGTATTTCATAATTATACAATTGATGGATAAACTTTTACATATTAATTATGGTATTTCATATACAATTGATGGATAAACTTTTACATATTAATTATGGTATTTCATATACAATTGAAGGATAAACGTTTACATATTAATTATGGTATTTCATATACAATTGATGGATAAACCTTTAATGATGTCTAAGTCTGTACACATTAATTATGATAATTAATATAGAATTGATGATTGGGCTTCACTCGTTCTCCTCATATAATACTAATTAATTATCGTTTGCCGGAAGATAGACACTATATATAGGATATCTTACCAATTAAATGCGTTCATGTGCGTCTATACGTCAATGTATGTATGCGCGCGTGTGTTTATAATCTGGTTTTGCACGCGTACATTAAAGATATAACACAACACATTGTCTCAAATCGACTAATTAACGCACTATCGGTATATATAATAGCATTGATGAATATTGATGATATAGATATTGATTCCCTATGTAAACAGTATGGTATATTCTACCGTGACACTACCAGAGCATCACTAACTTTGTTACAAAGAAGTAGTTTTTAAACGAACACACCGTATTGTAAGTTAGTCAACTGGAATTATCAACATTTATTATTTAATTCACTACGGTAGCTCAGGTTACAGCCATGCTAGTTATACTGCTTTCAATGAAAGGCGGATATAATAGGGCGATTGAAATGCCGTCGTCATTTTTTAATTGACTTGACATACATGTATGTTTAATGCTGGTTATATAGAAAGGGTGTCCACCCGATCGGTCTAATTTGTAACTGTGTAGTAGGGAAAATCGTTAGACCGATCGTTAGACCGACCAAGCCATAGAACTCTCCGCTGGTCTCACAAATTAGACCAAATGAAAATGATGTAAATTAGACCATTTGCCTATAGTCAGAGATGTGACATTAGTCTTTTAGACCGATCGGGTGGGAACCATAGAAAGTGTTACCTGTGATCAGAAGGTATGAACTGGTCGCATCAGTTCAGCGTTTAGATGGCATCAGTTGAAAGTTTAACATATTATGAGTATCAGAGTAGCACTTGAGCAGTATAGCAGACCACAGACACTTGAACTTGTTGAAGCAGGCCAATATTATTTTTTTAAATGTCAGGATTTATATATATATAATATTGTTATATTATATAGAGTATTGATAATATTTTGGAAAAGAAAAGTATTTTTAGAAAATATTAATTAATTAATAAAAAAATAAAAAATAAACAGACCCATCGACGACATAATTATATCTAGCTGCAGAACTGTAGAATAGATAGCAAAATAGTAAACGGGGCATGTTATAGCTACAGTTCTGCAGCTATGTTATATCATGCATGTCAACTGGGCAAATTCATGTTAACTATATAATATATCTTACTTAGATCTCACAGTTATATTATATATCCTAGTCCTACTATTAACTTAAGGCGTTTTATGTACGTGTAAGTACGTGTATCCCTTCATCCTATGACATGCATGCATGCTTTATGTTCCCTTCATTGAAGATACTTTACATTTAAACGAAGCCATTATTAATGGAGTAAATGTCCATTCCCTAGTCTATGACAGCTTCTAAAGATGTTCAAAGACATCCTTATTATGCCCGTCGGCGTTCTCGTGAGAGTTAACAGAATGAAAGAGAGAAGTGAGGGGGGTGTGGGGGGTGTGGGAGGGTTGGGGCTAAGAATCCACACACATATTAGGTATACTTACTTCCCACAATATACAAAATATAGAGCCACGATGATAATACATTTACTTAGAACATTATTACCACGAAATTATCTGTTTTATAATAAGGAGTGTATGGGATATTATGTGATATAAAATATCATTTAAATTCATACAATTAAATATTTAAAATGGAAATCTGTCCAAACTTTCTGAACTTGCAATGCAAATATTCTGTTTTATCTAAATGGAATTCAATAAAAACAATCTGTATGTTTATATGCCCTTAATTTTAATCATGTTAATATAACAGACTAACATACAGAATTATCAATGCAAATGTGAATACTGAGGAAATGCAATTAACTACCAAATTGTTACCAACTCAACGGTATATATGAACAGCTGATGAATGCCAATGGGTCTAAGATTTCAAAGTTATGAGAACAATTATTCTACACGAGGTAATCGAACCACGTGTGTGTAAGTTATGACTGTGTGTTGTCTCGATAACATATAGTCGTTATCCTGCCAGTATCCCAGCTGCTATCAACGTGACTGTCAATAATATATAGGCTACTTAGATTTACAACTTGTCTTCGTCTGGGTTCGAGGGTCCCGTTAAACGAACAGAGAACAGGTTTGTGTGCAGTTAATTTAATTTGAAAGACATTTAACTGATGTTTGTGGGATTTCTTTTTATATCATGCATTCATTCATGAATTAATGGATATTTCTGGCAAGAACATTTCCAGAGTGTTTATATGTGGTTAACTTATTCGCGATTTTACAATAGAGAGGTTTCGCAACACTACGGTTACCATTACGGATACGGTGCGTAGTATGGGAGTCAGAGACTCGCCCGACGTGTAGGTTATAAACCACCATTAGAAATCCCATAGACGACAGTGTTAACGTATTTATGCATAACTACTGATTCAGT
>JAVCKX010121389.1:0-11285 GCA_034780695.1 Lepetodrilus gordensis
GTGTGTGTGTGTGTGTGTGTGTGTGTGTGTGTGTGTGTGTGTGTGTGTGTGTGTGTGTGTGTGTGTGTGTGTTTTGTAAAGAATGAATCTGGTATGGAAATATATCTGCACCCCTGAAAAGGGGTGATGCAAAAGTGATGACATCATAGGCATTTCCCCCCGAATATGTGTTGGCACTACATTATGTGCTATATAAGACCCCATTACTGAAATACAATGAGATACCAAAAGTTTTCAGACTTCCACATTCTTGTTTGAATTGTTACTTGTCACATCCGACTACAGCAGCAGGATATTCCAGTGAAGAAGTACCAGCAGTCCATGGAAATCCCAATTAGCAGTATGAGCAGGGCACAATTTGAGTGAAATAATCTTCAACGCTCTCCCTCCTGGAGGCAACTGGAGATGCCCTAACTTGTCTGTGTCTATTCCAGCAGTCCTAAACCCCAATTCAACCTACCTGTATTATATTAAAATTTGGATTAGTCTTGCATTGCCATTCTTCCTGCTTCGGGCATGGCACTTTTCTGCAGATCTCCAGATTATTTTCTCCAGGGGTCTATTCTCTGCACTGGACATGACATTGAGACTACAGCCTCCCAGACCACGGGCTTGTTTTCCACGGAAATCACAATTTTCTGTTGCCATGCCTGCTGGCTGTTGGGGTACCCTTTGAATGAATCCTGCATTCAGGACTCCAGACTAACATTCTGAGTTACTTGCCCACAGAACAAGTCAGGGCAAGTAACAATGGCACCAAAGGTACTAAATGTTAAAACGTAGGTACAATTTAACTTGCTCCTGTACGTCAGGCATATGTTAGTCCAGAGCCCTGTGCATGGCGATTATCTGTGACGATTCAAAAAGAACATTCAATAAGAACGGTAGTCTCGTTCCCAGGTTGCATAAAGAACAGACTGGTAGTCGCATTCCCAGGTTGCATAAAGAACAGACTGGTGGTCTCGTTCCCAGGTTGCATAAAGAACAGACTGGTAGTCTCGTTCCCAGGTTGCATAAAGAACAGACTAGAGGGTTGCTTTCTATCTTTATTATCAGTCTCCATTCCACAATAAATATATTTTGTGATGTACAGGGACTACCACATGTCTAGGACGATGTAGTAGCATCTGTCTGTCCTGTCAGTCTGTCCATCCTGTCCGTCCTGTCTGTCCTGTCAGCCTGTCCATCCTGTCTGTCCTGTCAGCCTGTCCATCCCGTCAGTCCCTTGGCCAAGGAATGACAATAGTACGTAATCACCAGTAACAAATGTACTTAACATTACAACAAGGTAAAAAGTTAGTACAAAAAATATACACAAATGATTGTTGTGCATCAATGACAGTGACGCTGAAGTAACTATAAATGATGCTTCATTAGAAGCCTTCTATTCTTCTTGTCTATGTCAAGATCACATTTACATAATATTCTGTTGGAATTGCTTCACCTTTTTAATTGAGTTTCAACTACTGTTATAATATACAGTAGACCTCGCATATAACGTACTCATTGGGACCGGCTATTTTTGTCTGTTATACTAGTATGTGAAGTCCGTTACACACATATTCCGTAATTAGCGTTAAGACAGGACCGGGACTTCAGATTCAGTCTGTTATAGGCGAGTGTCCGGTTTATCCGAGGCCGTATATGCGAGGTCTACTGTACAATGTCAGGTTTAATTGAAAGAGAAACATTTATTTTGAGATGATAGTGGTAACATGGCCATGGAAATCTGTCATCAACAAGTAATATTATCGTAATTTCCGTATACATCAATGTAATACTACTGCAATGTACTGGGATATTGCACACTTGTCCTATGTAAATACTAGTATGTACTAAAAAATAAAATAACTAAAGGCCAGCTGATATTTGTTGAAGCTTGTGCCATTCTTCCAATGTGGAAACTGTAGACAATTAGAAATTCTTCATGAAAAACATCAAGCTAAACTGCTACTGGCCTTTAATTAATTTGGTTGTGTGTATATCAATTAACATCTGGGTATTGCACTGGGATGAGTCAATTCTATGCTAGGGTCTTATTATACCAGTATTCCATAGTATTTACTATCTCATCTCCAGCTAAAAGCAGGAAGATGGACAAGACATGTGCACTTGGACTTCTTACGGTTAAACACCGATCCTGAATTTGCCTTTGATCAGAAAGTCAGCGACATGCAGATGTAAGTTAGTCTGTGACTAAACTAGATTAAAAAGATTGGCCCGAAAGGTCTTTGACCAGTACCAAGAAGTACACCTAGAAGCTTTAATCATACACATTTATGGACCTAGATCTATGATTAATCTCTGTATTAATAACGTGCAGTGTCAATAAACTGAATACCGACTCATTTCACATTCTATGACCATGTCAAAATCAAACTGTGACTGAATTGATACAGTAGACCTCACATATAACATACACATTTGGACTGGATATTTTTGTCCATTACATATATGCAAAAGCCTGTTATACGCATATACCGTAATTAACATTATACAGGACCGGGATTTCCAGATTCAGTACGTTATAGGCGAGTGTCCGGTTTATGCGATACCATTATATGCGAGGTCAACTGTACTTCAATAAGCAAAACATAGTCAACAGTAAATTATAAGTTCCATAAAACAGAACAAACCTAATGTACCGTACACAAGCAAAGTAGAGTAAATGAGGGTACAGTAGCCACGTCCAGCATTTTACATTTGTGGGACGATCAGATCAGATGAGATCACATGATTTCAATAGGTTGTATTTGACTTCAGTGTGGGAGTTACATTGGAGGACAATCCACACATTGGAGGACAATCCACACATTGGAGGACCATCCACACATTGGAGGACAATCACAGTGATTTAATCCTTCCATGTATAGCAAGCCCACCACGAATTATGTATAGCTTTCCAGCTGATATTAAATTATCTACAAAGACAGTTCACAATTTGAACTTCTCAAAGTGAAACGTGAATAACAAATATAACAGCAACAGTGAAAAGTAGTAAACAAGAAGGCACTAATGAAACTAACAAGACAATCCACAGAAATCCTGTTCATACTTCACACTGTTCGGCATGACGTAAGGAAGAGAAACAATGTTAACATTATTATTCTTAGTTATTTAAAAAGATTAATCAAGATTTAGTAGAAACAATCCTGACACGGTCACTGTTAACCCTCTCGCTGCTGGATTAGGCAGTCACTGCTCTTTAAGGCATCTCCGGTTGCCTTCTGCATGGAGAGGGTTAAATTAATAAAACTAAAAATACTGGGGCCTGTTCCACAGAACAAGTGTATCACTAGTGTAACTACTGTACATTAGCTGAGTTCAGCAGGGAGAAGGTTAAGGAGTTACGACTCTCGTACAATATTGTTCTGTGAAATTGAGGCCTGATTTCTACAGGGTGCCCATGACTAGAGATCAAGAAATATATTACTTTCCTTTAAAACATACACTTCATAAAATCTAAGAGAATGGTTCAGTTAGAAATTACATATGAATCAATACAATATGCCTATAATTAATTACCATAATTACCCTAATAATTCAAACAGGAGTAAATAATTTTTAATTAAAAAATTTAAATATCGCTGTTCGTATAATTATATATGGACAATGAAATTAAAGTATAAAATATGGATGTAAAAAAAATGGTAAATAAGTGGAGTAAAAAAATAAAATATTAAATTGTTAATGATATTTTTTTTATTGCATTAGAAAATTAAAATTTTATATTTTAAGGTGGGAATATTCTTATTTTCGTATATTAATTGAGGTGTTCGAACTATTATGGTAAGTATGGTAGTTGAATTTCATTTAGTGCTAAAACAGGAACACAAAACTAAACCTAAAGAATATTACACACGCCCTAAAATATAAAATATGTGTGGCCAGGTGGGAGTGGCAATACTTGATGAATGACTAGAAATCTCTGCAGTAATGTTCTTAACAAAACTGCTGACAAAGATGACGTATGCAAACAGCATACCGGTATATCTCGACCAGGGTATTGCTTCTCAAAGCTCTAATATCTGCCAAGAGACCATAGCGCTCTCTAGGGATAGACGTTATCACTAGCCCGCTAGCCCTGGCCATTTCTCTCAATGTTAACCGTCTCTCTGCTGAAGGCAACCGGAGATGCCCTAGTGAACATTGCTTTTACCTAATCCAGCAGGGAGAGGGTTAAATGTATCCCAATATAAGGGCTATATAGTAGAATTTCATGTTCTTTTGTAAGCATTTGTTATAGTATGACCTATCAGGCTAGTAAGTGTTAAAGGCATAATATCACAGATATTTATGGTTGTTTTGGACTAGTTCTTAGCTATAACTGCAAAGTACATTCATCAAATATAAATAGCGCAACATTCCCCTATTTAATATAAAATATTATTTGTTTTATAAATATCGAGTGCTGAGGGATAAGTACATCAGTAAACAACAACTTTTGGGTGGATAAATCCAGCGTAATTAGTCTCAGATCGAAATTCATTTGTCCGATTATAAATGTTTATCAACTGTGATATTATGCCTTTAATGGCAAGTTTCTATCTCTGGCTCAGTGTCTTGTAAGTGCAAGATCGCCATGTATTGGAAACCACTGAGAGCGCTATATGGTATGTTAACCCTCTCCCTGCTGAAGGCAACTTAAGTTTCCAGATAGAACACTTTGATTTTATTCAGCAGGGAGAAGGTTAATAGACATGTCATGAGAGCATCGTGAAACAAGACCCAGTTGGCAGTGGGGGGGTTAGTTATACAGGCAGCAACATGAGTAATATCAGCAGCCACAATAACATCGGCAGCAGTCACGTGCGTAATATCAGCAGCCATATTTAAATAGGTTATATTTGTATCCAAATTGATAGCATTAGTAGCCACATGATATTTTAGATTGTTTTTCCCAAAAAATCTATTACTTACACCTCACTTGAACTGACAAAAAGATAGTCAGATCACTTAAACATTACTTTATAACAAAAACAATAGGCTGGTCAATATTACCATACAAAGTGATGACCTTAAGTGTGATACTAGTTTGCCGGATTGGTAACACCCTCGTTCTGAATTTATGGCACCGATGCCATCAATTTATTACCTGTTGAAACATTTTTGAAACCATACATAGCAGAATCGTGTTTCAAAAAGTGTTTCAACATTAATTCAACATGATACAGTATAGTTTCTATTTTCAACTGTGGAATGTCCGAGTTAATATAACATACAAAATAGCTAATAAATTCCTACACTGATGTAAAACATTTAGAACAAACTGTCCATTATTCCCCAATAGTGACAATTACTATTGACAATGTTCTAAATACGAACTTGCTCCAAAATTTTACCCAGATTAAATTTGGTAATTTATACAAAATAAAAATAATATTTAGATTAAATCATGCTGAAAATGCAAATAAGACAAACTTTATACGTCAAATTTGGCCCAAAATGTCCTTTGTGATTTTGAAATGGAGCTGTAATGATATCACCAAGTGGTAAATACTGTGAATAACAATTAAAAAAATCTTTAGTTTAGTCCATCAATGCATCATCAATGCAAAATAATAAATGTATTGAACATTGTAACTGCCGAAAGGTTTGGTTGAACTGTGGTTTAGAACCACTTATGCTTGACTACAAATGGACATTTATTTTCACAATTACAATAGCAATAATGTAATTTGATAATATTTGATAATCACTTTTCATATCTGATGATTTGTATTTTTAAATGTTACGGCCAATGACATTTGATGTGTTTGTGGAGTTCATTCACATAAAAATTGTTTTGCTCCCAACATTTGTGGTTCACACTTGCTGTTATTTTTAACTACCAAGTATGCCAACATAGTACCATTTTATTACCATTCAGACAAAATTCGAGGAATCTGATTGGTCGATAGTCAAGGTTTACCACACTGTTTCCAGGCAGCCGTGTTCATTTTGCCGGATAATACAGACTCCTAAATAATCTGATGATCACACTACAGTTAAGTACTTTAACATTCTCCATTCTGAAGGCAACCGGATATGCCCAAAAGAGCTGCACCTGTGCCTAATCCAGCATGGAGAGGGTTAATAGTGCAAGTTAAAGGTAGACTAAATCCTACCTTGTGCAAGTGTTAAGTGATAATTAGGCAGTTTTCTCTAACATTGCCAACATCCTTAGACAAGAAATAAATTACTGTAAAAGACTTATATTACACGCAGACTTACATTATGCGCTCTACGCGCAAAGGTAACTTGCACAGAATCAAAGTCGGTGTGGAAAAGGTCCGCGCAGAAATTGAAGCTCTAAGCTGCGGAGAATTCAACCAAGCTCTCATAGACATCGTGATGAAGTGAATATACCTGGACATAATTATGGTGCCTTATATATGCACGGTAATTGTCACCGTAAACTAGGCAATCTAATTCTGTGCTATTTCACTGTTTATTTATCAAAGAAAGTGTTATGTTTTTAGCATGAGAACATATTTCCTGTCGTATTTCCTGTCGATGAATCAGAGTGGTTTCTTCTCACCTAATCTTGTCAACATTGATAATCAGCTGACAATAAGAAGCCTCTCGAGGTAGTTGAGGCCACTTGCTCTATTCATTGCTAAGTACTTGGCTTAATCCTATATTAATTGGCCTTTGCAACTGCTTATGTTTGTACTTGCCGGCGACCTTTCTATACGCGAGTGAAAAGTACATAGAATATTATTTTTTTTAAATATTTTTTTGCAATGCGCGTAATTTGATTCTCGCATACTTGTCAATAATGTCACTTGCCAATTTGAGTCCGCGTGATTAAAGTCTTTTACAGTACATCATAGCCACTGTCTACACTACACTGCATGATCATTGTTACTCGTCACTACATACATTGTTCAATAAATGTGGTTTCAGTTGGACTAGACAACAACGGACATAACTAGGTTTGGCAAATAGAAACAAACCTAGATCTCTGAATGGTAATAAAGTTGTTGTTACAAGGTTTAAAGGGTGATATAGTGTTATATCCATCCACAAAGATTCCATATTTCCCAAGGTGGAGCTGAAGAAAATACGGAATCTTGCAGACAGACATCAGACTAATATTAAAGACGATATGTTGGTTTATTTTCTCATTAAAAAGTAAATATTTGACCTGCATTTCATGAAAGGGGTGTATATTTACACCAGACGTATACCAGGAACATAAACCATGGACTTACATGTAACTCTGTGCTTTATGTCCCGATTTATGTCCGGCGTGAATATACACCCCTTTCGTGAAACACAGGCTTGGTCAATGGGTGGTATATAATACTATGTCAATGTATTATCTATGCTCAAGTCTACAAATATACTAGCGAATCATTACAGCTCCATACATTAGGTTTATAATCATAAAATTTAAACTTCTATTAACAAATGATAATTTGTTAAACATAATCTTCGTATTCTGAGGCTTTATTCTGAGGCTTCAGCACATGACAGCTCTCTACTCACCGGTAGTGTACATACATAAACTACATTGTTCACACAAAAAACATCATCGAACAAAACACAACCGTTGTTCCATCATAATTTTACAGCAAGAATATTCTTCCAAAAATATGTTTATACTTGCAAGAACATTTACAATCTGACATGCTTGCAAGTATAATAATTAATATATCTGATAAGTATTTCCAATCAATCAATGGATAATAAAAATGGACATAAAAAATAGAATAAGTTAGCCTCCTCTGTGAGGAGAGTGAGTATGCTACAGTATGTACAGGGGGCGCCACAGGACGTCGCGGTCAGTCACTGCTGCTGCTGCTCGTATCGGAGGGACTTGGGAGGGAAGATCGTTGATGCCGACTCTGAAACACAAACAGCAATAAGTGAGACCGATGTTGCAAATGGAGCATGCTCGCTTGCACTTAGAATTTGCTCACACGCAGAATTCGCTTGCTCACTTGCTGAAAAGTAAAATTTCTGAGTGAGTGAATCCTTGAAATATACCAAGCCTGATGCACATCTACATAGTCTACCTACTTTTATTCTCCATGTTTAATATTGCTGCGGGAATCTTTCACCCATTTGAGACGATAGAATTTCTGAAATTCCTATTCCTGAAACTTACAGCAGTAGTACAACAGTAGCCAATGGTGGTCTTTTATGATAAAAAAAAAGTGGTAACAACAGTTAATAGTCCTATCGTGCAACTTAGGGTTCCATGTCTTGCATGATTAAGAATTTGTTGGTGACAGCTGCCAATATGAATGCAACCAATCTACTTTTGTAACTTGCAATAATTATGTATAAAAATAAACATATTTATTTCATAAGAAACCTTTTTGGGAAACTACTGAGCCTGAAGAACTTGAATAGAAGTTGGATAGGTCAAGGTCAAGGGTGTGGATAGATGTCAGAGGTCAGAACATGCCATCATTCTAGCAGTACATGTAGTATGTAAATGGAATTAGTCTGATTTGGAGAGTAGGAGGTTAATGGCATTGCATGCTTGTATTGTAAAACAGTCTAACATCTAATAAACAACTGTTACAAATACACACTATCATATTGTGTTATTGATAATATTGCTATTGCCGAAATAATGGAGATAACTGAACACTATTAGTACATATGCATCAATACTTGAATTATCCTTGAAACATACCAAGCCTGGTGTATATAGTCTATACCTACTTTTATTCTATGGTAATACTTGTTGCATCAACCAGAATATAAATTGTTAGTTATTATACCACAGTAACTAAAACTACTTATGTGAACAATTTCCTGTTATTGAAAATACAAGACAGCTAAATCAGGCAAACAGGCCGTCACCCAAAAGCCGCAAGTGTACTGGATAAACCCCTAAAATGCCATTAAATGAGCACAATGTACCAGGCGTGATTTACATGTCATATCTAGACACAGCATGAATGAAATTGTTAATGACACCAGTGTGATCAAAGTGCAAAGTGTGGAAAGGTGTGACATCTCAAGGCAGAATCCTTTGTGAAAGTATTCCAGCAGGCAGGCAGATGTCAAAGTTCATCTCAAGAGAGAGAGAAAAACCATCCCAGAATTCCTGAGGTGTACCATATCGACCACATCATGTGGTACACGCCGACCACACCAAAGTTGTACATTCACGGATCAAGAGAAGGCATAAACAACCTCATCATCCATCCTATGAAAACCCAGAGGAAAGAGACCGAGCTCTAGGTCTATCCTTGTCAATGAGGATTAAGATTAACTCTCTCATGACCTATCCAACCGGAGATGCCCTAAACAACAGTAATTGTTCCTAATCCAGCAGGGAGAGGGTTAAACCACACCTATCTGTAACTTCAGAAAGTGCGATTCCAATTCAACATGGGACAATTGGCCACCATCGTTGACGATTAGGACAATCACATTGAAGGTACACCACGTCCTACATGGTGACACTCCCAAATTTGGGGGCTCGACCACAAGATATTCTCAATTTGGGAGGTCGACCACAAGATATTCTCAATTTGGGAGGTCGACCACAAGATATTCTCAATTTGGGAGGTCCACCGCAATATCTTCATGAAACTGATAGCCACATGCCCGGCTTGGTATGTTCTGGGTTGTAAGTAGGAATTATTCAGTCAGAATCACTGAACAAATTAGTTAGGATTAATGTTAATTGTTATTGCCATCATATTCGCCAACTGAGTGATACCAAAATATCAGGGCCGAAAGCCAGGCCAATTCTTAAATATATTCATAAAAACACCCAGGCTGTTAAGATCAAGTAAATGTTGTGTAACTTTCTTTAGAAATGGATGTGTTGTTGCTAATATGCAAGTTGCAACCTAAATGTTACATAATAATAATAATAATAATAATAATAATAATACAAATAATAATGTCAAACTCAAGTGGTTTTTGTTTGTTGAGAAATCAGGACCTGTTAATTTTCCCAATTGCAAGCCAAAGTTATTGTAATACATACCACGTGACAGCATTTTGAGCGCATCTAAAACTATTAAGTGCGTTTGATATTATTCACATATTGAGAATATTCTCACCTTGCAAGCTAAACACTGATTTCTTGTCCGATGACAACTACTAGAGTCTAAACGTACATGGCATTGTTAATTCTATTCTGGCTAAACTATGTTAGCGAATGTTCAAAGCGCAAAGACTGTACATGCAATGCGCTGACTGTCACAGCAATATATCGCGCAAGGTCAAGGTCCCATGAGACGGAGAGATGTTTACCGTATATACTTGTGGTAATGTATCAGTCGAACCCCTTCTTTCTGAGTACCTAAAACTTAACTTATCCATGAGTATTAAGTATATACGGTACCATGTAAATATTCTCTATAAATTTCAATAAATATATGCCGACTATTTCATGACCTTATTAATAGTTGCTACACATTGCCCAAGATTCATCTCCTCCGTATAATTATAAAAATAAAATCAAAAATATCGTTATCCCTTCATTTTTCCGTAAAGTGCGCCCAAACTAAAAATAGCTTGACACAAGATTCCTCGTTACTTTGGTTCGCTATTGACCATGTGATTGTACCCAAAATTAAAGGGACGATACAATGTCATGTACATTATTGCTCTGGAAATAGATCCATCTGGAGTTCTTGAACCAGATTAATATGAAAAATGCCCCTGGAGCGTTAAGTGTCGTTTTGTCATCAATAACATCATCTAGATGGGATACTGCTAGCCAAGTGTATTTGGCTCCTTTAACTTTCTAACCTTGCGCTAGGTGTGATACAACTTCTTCCAACCAAGCGTGGGCAGTATTAACGATACGACGTCTTCCAATCAGAAGTGGGCAGTATTAATAGAGTTTAATGAACTGGACATGGTGGTGACTAACACACAGATTTATGCTAGAAAGTACGTCAAGTACAATAAAATATAAAAGCTTTACAGGAGTGGGAGTTTAATATTAATATTGCCGCTGTGTCCATAATTAGACTGGATATGTCTTATCTAGACAGCAAACTCCAATATTTATTGTTGGGACATGTTTTGATACCACATATTTTGGGTAAACAGGTACGCAATGTTGGTACATTTAATCATTCTGACAAAATGCACATTTTGATAAAAATTGTTTAGATACCATACTAGTAATACATAAATAACTGTATTTTATATTCTAACATAATTCTGTGTGAGAACAATGGGAAAAAGTGTGCTTTATAGTTTCGCCCTGAACTATTAAAACGTTAAAGTACTCAGACCCAAGCGTCCTTGTACTTTAACTATAATAGTTCAGGGCGAAACTATACTTTAATACAGTATATATAGGGGTAGACCGT
>JAVCKX010121422.1:0-11282 GCA_034780695.1 Lepetodrilus gordensis
GATATCGGTGAAAAAATAACAAACTCAACACAACCTGGTTACATCTGCGTTAGTGAACACCAGGGACGCGTTCAAAGCTAAACTGGTTCCCTGTTCCATCTACGGTTCATGCGACTTGAGCCAATATCGATGACCTTTCGTGACCCGTCATTATTTTATCCAATAAGATGGCTTCTTATTGACATTTGTTCTCAATGTTACTCTTAAACGCTATTTGATTTGCTCTAACTTCATTCTTAACCTTATATCCGGATCCTGGATTCAGTCATTGACATATTTGTACCACGCAAACATTACTGTAAAATACTTATATTACGCGCGGACTTATATTACGCGCTATACGCGCAAAGGTAACTTGCGCGGAATCAAAGTCCGCGCGGAAATTGAAGCCCTAAGTTACAGTATACGGAGAACTGGTGGGGACCATGGTCATCCTCGAAACGCAGGCATTTATACCGGATGTTAACTAGGCATAATGGGCCATGTTTCTATTACCTTGACCTTACATGTTAGTCATCTCAGTTTGTTTGGCGCTTGTACCAAAGGTTCCAAGATAACGAGTTTTCAGGTACGTAGTACGTACCCAGATAACACACCAGCATCGGGCCGACATCCTGACCAACAGTGTATCCACCATCGGCCCGACGTTGGCTAACATCTTCGGCCCGATTAAGTGTTGCTCATCGGCCTGATATCGGCCTGACATTGGATACAGAATAGATTAATTACTTCCAATATCTATAGTAGCACAAGGCAACTATTGTAAAATCAAATAATGATATTAAGTTCCGCTATATTTGTCACGTAAAGTACGAGCGTTAAATTTGTCACGTAAAGTACGAGAAATAGCAACCAGAACAACGGCCATCGCAGCTTTTACTTCCATAATATTAACGTGCTTCTATCAGACTATCATTAAACCCTTTTATTGAATTCTAACCTGGAATGCAACATTGTTTTCTAACTATCATAAAACCATTGCAACTTAAAAGAATGCTTTGCATGATCACGACTGAATAATTACGAGCATCCGAATTAGTGTAGAGTTTTAAAGTAAGAGTTATACCGTTCCAAAACACGTCAAATAATATGAATAGTAACTCACAGATGGTAAACTACTCTGAAAGTGTTTGACCTATATCCTCATACACTGTGAGGCAACATCAACTAGTTCTCACATGGGGGTGGGGTGTGTGTGGGTGGGGGTGTTGGAGGGGGGTGTTATCGAAGGAGGGAAGTGTTATCAACACTAAATACAATGGCAGCGACGACGTATGCGAAGAAGCTGTCATCGTCAGCAAAACATAAATGTCGACTGCAGACAATGTATTAAGTATCTGGGTAATGTAGGTTACAGAACACACTGTATTGATGGTAACAAGAGGATTGTTGATAATGCGTAGCTTTAAATATGTTACAGATTGTGAAACCAGTCAGATTGTGAAATGACTGAAAACTTCATTGAATTTTGATATATCTAGACAATTTTTAGAACGCCTGAAATGAAAAAAAATGACTCCCTTTAATTGCTAGATTGAATGACATGAGTTTGATGAAAGAAAATTAAGATTTGTATATGTATTCACACAAAATTGCATGTATTTATATTATTATTCACACACTATTGATGAAACTCACGCCGGAGCATTTTCATGACGTCACCTCTCATAATGTATAATAATCAGAAAGCTGAAGTTTGTAGAATAAGTTGTCAGTACTATATTCGGCGAGCTCTCATAATATGACATTTAGCATAATAAGTGTAATACTAAGCATTAAAATCGCAGTTTGAGTATGATTTTGAAATAAGTATCGAAATGTATTCCAAAATCACATAGCACATCTTCTTTTATTATAAAGTTGTCATTTACCCTCATTGAACACTGATTTTAGGAGAAAAACGCATTGTTACATATAGGACCGCGTTTGTTACATATAGTGCACCCTAGAAATATGGTTGTTACATATAGGACGTTGTTACATATATGATCGTAACACACGTAGATTATGGCATACCTACATTTTACAAAACAAAGTAAAAGTTAAATCCTGTTAGTTTTCGTAAAAATGCACATTTTTGTTTGGAGATATATAGAACATTCTTCTAAAACTGAAGCACTAAAATGTGAGTTTCATAGTGTTCTATGTCCATAACCCTTCTTTAATCATCTTTTGAAAATGATATTTGGAGATGGAACAATCTGGTCTTAAGTTGTATCGTGTCAGATTGTTCCATCATGTATATAAGACTGTGGAGTTTAGGCGCCGAAAACACGTTTTAGCCTATTTATTTTGCTATACTGAGACTGAGATTTCGCGAGGAGATAGAACTAGGGTATAATTTTACCCATATAATCGTAACTCCATTATTATAAAAAAATTGACTTAGAACACTCTGGTTCTCAGGCGACGATTGTGTGTATGTATGTATGTGTGTATGTATGTGTGTGTGTGTGTGTGTGTGTGTGTGTGTGTGGTGTAGAGACCTAATTAAACAAGATGTCTTACCTCCACAAATAAGGCATTGAACATATGTTTCAGCATCTTTCATAGCCCACGTGACCCATCTCGTGACCCATCTCGTAGTGTCGTAAGCGAAGCTCCCTAGGGGAGATGAATTTTCAGAGGAAGGTCGTGATGAACGTCTATACAATACCTTATTAAGTTAAATACCAATATTAACAACAGCGAACATCGCAAGAACATATAAAGCATATTCATAACATCCATGAATCATACGTATTAAAAAATCGCAAACCCCTTTTATACGACAGTCAACATGTTAAGGCATGGCTAATTTAGAATTGAATTAAACACGCTAGCATACCAGGATCGGAAAATTCAATATTACCGTATCGTGTTACGTAACGGTTTAACCAGGCGAGATTCTATAGTGTCCTGTTCAGCCGGGTTTAGAAAGAAAACTGAGACTATGACTTTTATTATTCACTAACACGGATCTTCCTATACCGAGTATGAATGTGTAGAATAGATCCTGACGAAATGTATGCACCGTCACAATCATACTCACGTCCCGTTGTCTACTATATGTTGTCTGCTCGCCGAGTGTGTTGGAATTAATCATACTTTACTTTTAAAAGATTATTCCTTCGAGGTAGTTAGCAATGGGGGTATATTAATAGTGTACTGCTGGGATTTGTTAACGTTTATTTGCGTGTACAAGCGCTTGGTAATTGCAACAACATGGTTCGAGGGTATCGTGGGATAGCTTGGTTTTAGTGAATGAATCTGTGTTCTGGCACCTAGCGTGTTTTGCACATGTTACGTTCAACAACCCGATCCGAGAAGAGCATTTCTGGCCTGTCATAAACATTCTTTCTCACTACTTGGGAGAAAAAGGCTGAATATATTGGGAGCGTCTACTACTCTTGGGTCGCAAGATTAGTAAGCGATGCTAAAATAAGCTCTCAGTGGATAGCGTATAAGAATGAAGGTTATTTTCGAAGACCACGCCCCTCGTGAGAAACATTTTTCCGGTGGACCAATCGCAGTTAGGCACATGTGACGTCACGCACGCTGCATGACAAATATGGAAGAAGGGGTGAATTGAAAGTCTCCCCTGAAGTAAGTAAAGATGAGGGGACGGGGGTGTGTCGCCTCACCCCCACGTGTTGACTAAAGAATTGCCTCTACCAGGGTCAGGACGCACGCTTGCTCTGCTATAAATCTTCTGTCTGAAAAGTTCGTGCTCACAAAATAGTCAGTCGTCTGCCTCGATAGATCGAGCGAGTCACTGAATATTGTCTTCTGCTAGTGCTCGTGCGATTCAGTGTATACTACTACGCACACGACAGTAACGTGTTGACAGTTGCCATAGTTTAAAAACATTCCACTGATAAATATTGGATATGACGTACTTCGTGGCAAGTTCTCCTGTTCTCGGACTATGTTGTGTCATAGTAAGTACATTTTACGCTATCCGCGCCTCTGAAATGTAGTTCTCACGTTTCATTCATTCATGCCTCAGTGTATATTTACATAACCTTGATCTGCGCTCGTCTGGCGGTAAACATCACGTACGTATACGCATGTAGGCTTACGCTTTCTGAATCCATCAATGAATTTGATATACATGATTTCAGAACAGGCATGAAAAACAACTATGAATTTAGAAAATTCATACTTTTTTTTATCAATCAATGAATTTGTTATATTTCAGAACAATCATCAAAATCAACTTTTAATTTAGAACAAATAATATTAGACTCCATATTAACCAATACAAATATCCATATCAAGTAATTACATAACGTAATCTAACGTTATTACGTTTTGTGAATGCTACTGATATAACGTTACATTCAGACGACGTTGTATGACGTTACGTGCTATCTGGGTATCAATATGCACTAAATGTTATTTTTCATTACTTTTCTTACAAATGCGTCTATTCTGTAGGTATCCCATACACCTCATGTCCATTCTTAGTACATAGATGTAACGTTACGTGTATAATATTACGTACTATCTCAGCTATCGATATGCACTAAATGTTATTTTTCATTAACTTTATTAAATATGCATCTATTCTGTAGATATCTCACACAACTCATGCCCGTTGCCTTATTACATGTAACTATGTCTCATAGACGCAGTTGTATGAAATGTCACGGAGTTTGGGTATAGAGGATTGACAGTTACACTTACTTCTAGTAAATATCGCATGCCTCACCAGGCCTGTTCACTCTCTGGTAACTTCCTATAGTTAGGTCGAAGTTTTGACACGTTTACACTGCCACCTCTATTAATAACCTATCTATTTCCAGGCTAATTTCTTACCGATTTAGTTTGGTTCACGGGTTTATACGAACCAATGCAATCTCGCAGAGCTCGCAGATGTGCGTATGGTTAAACTTTAGAAAAATTGAGAAAACACAGGCACAGATGCTAATTATAAATACCTTAACAAGAAGCTGGTTTTTGTACAGTTTGATCCTGATGGTGACCAACCCGATGAGACACGATAAACCGATGGCGTGCGATATATTCCTGACATGTTTACGATTTCCTATTTGACCTATGTCATGCTTCTTCAGGTATTGTGCATGCTCATACAGATTAAAGATTGCTTTTTAAAACATTGTGTGTACCACTTTTGGTGATAAACGAGAAACATACCTACCGGGTGTAGGCCTATATTGTTGTATGCCTATTGTACATAGCATCCTCGAACATCAGGCTATCGTTTCTCGAAGCCCTCATATATCATAGCGCCATCGTAAGTGTCCGATCATATGTATTGGAGATGGCTACGAGAGTCCTTACGATCTCTTAGTAGATGTGAGAGCTTCGAGAAACGATACCCAGGCTATTATGAGTACACATAACCCCGTCAAATAAAACAATGTTGTTCGACGATGCTATTGTAGGTATCATGGTGAATGGGGCATGTCAAGAAACACTATATGGTCTACGTTATAATAATTAGGCCTAGAAAGCTCCGTTATTGACCAAATCCGATATCAAATTCACTAAGTAAATGAATCTTATGGTCAGCGCAAACATCACATTTGGGAGTTCAAACTTTCCTACTTTCACTTCCTTTTAATCTATGAATCATTATTACTGGAACTTTCTAGAAACATCTCTTCGTATTACATTGTTTCTGTATTTATAACTGGGTTTGGCTTCTTTCTTTTTAACACTGGTATCAGATTCACATCCGCTGGCTTTCAGACTTTGCTTCTTTCAGCAACGATTAATACTCAGAAACTGCAGTGAGCAAATATTTGGTAATACATGACGTATCGTTTTAAACTCGGCACACATTCTCTATTGCATGCGGGCGCACTTCACGGCGTGTTTTTGTACAACGCTGGCTAACTTTCTTCGGCGAATTGATTGTTTTCTTCGCTGACAATGCGTGTTATGTATGAGGGTGTATTTTTAGAGTTCTCTCCCCCACATAGAACCCCCAGCGGCAGATGAAGCGATGTTGTGTTTAGCAGGCGTGTACATATCTCTTCGTATGATGAGCTTCGTACGCATTCTCGGAAGACTTCAGCGTTCATGGCCAAACGTCGGTTTCGTTGTCAACAACAGATTTAGCATAAGTCAGACCCAGCTTAGCAAATCATGCTTTTCTTGGTATTCCATGTGTTTCCACGTGTCTGTGCTGTTGTTCCGGTTTGGAGAAAATTAGTAATAATTAACGTATACAGGTGTATTCTTTGACGACTTACAAGTTGGCAACACATGCATGGAGTACTTCTCGCTGGTGCCGAGTTTTATTATCAACATACCCTATATATTTACAAGTGGCGTTGGTTTAGTTATTACGATTGGATCTCTCGTCGTTACGTATGGGTGAAAGATTCCTGCTGTGACGTAAAACAATAATTCGCTCATGTATCTCACTGTTGTATTGACGGTTCATCCTCGGAACGTAGGTCAGTATGACTACACGTAACCCTCTGTCCAATACTAATTGACGGAGGTTAAGTTTAGTCATAATGGCCTGTTTTTCGAGGATGTTACGGTTGGGTGTTCAAACTATTGATACGTTTTTGTTATTAGCTGATTATTGAATTTCATTGCACTCTAATGATATTTGACTTTGGTGTATTAGATTTGTGAAAGCAAAACTAAAATGACAATTGTTTATCGATTTCAATTCTGATTTCTGTGTGCATATGAGTATTGATTTCCGAAACCCTAATCCATTGCCATGGGCCACTTCGAAAATGGTTCTTCTTCCGCAAACCTTAGCACTTTCAAACTCTGGACATTTGTCCGCTGGTACATTTACAAACAGGGATTTATAACACTACTTTCCAGCATAATGGACAGACAGTGCCATGGGCCACTTTGAAAAGGGTTCTTCCTCCACGAACTTTAGCAGTTTCATATTCGGGACATTAAGATTGTCCATGAACTATCACTGCGCTATACCGTCAATGGAGGGGTGGGACGGACGGACGGACGGAAGACTAACAAACAATGGACTGACAATGGATTGGCCAGAATTTCAAATAACGTTAAGTACCAACTAGTGTTAATTATCTGACACCACATTATGGGCGTCGTGGTAGTTAAAGAAGTTTGGAAATACGTACACATCGATGGACAACAGCAAAGAAAGAAAGAAGAAGATCCGTTTTGGAGATCTCTCCAGGATAATATTAGGACACCTACCATCGGGTGTCCTGGGGGTATCCTGTGTATGCTACGGAACCTTCAGACAGTCACTTCATCGATATAATATTATGTGGACGTCACACCCAGGACACCTCCAGGATATCCAACTTACAGGTGTCCTATCATTGGAATCTTAGAAGGATCCGAAAAAAATATCTTGGATACTTTTTTGCTTTTCTGCTAACGACCACGTATGCCTTTCGCAAATTTAGAATATCAAGACATCATTTACCGTATTCCCAAAGATATCGTATACATGTAATGACATCATTAAGCCTCGGTGGAGGAACATTCGATGATCCAGAAAGAGCCAAATTTCCCCCACAAAGGCTTAACGATGTCGTTACGTATGCGATAGCTTCTGGAACATCAACCCAGGGTGGTACGGATGTATCCACACAACATGCACCTGGATTATGTATGAAACCCCTGGATCTCGTACACCACAGCTGGATCAGGTGCCAGACACATGAGCATATATGCCCCATTGACCATTTTCATGAAAACGGGTGTACGCTTTCCATCGCTATTATTTTACATCATAGAAATGCCATCTCATTATTACTAGGATTAATGTACTGTGACCTCGTGGATGGTGTGTGTAATACCAGGTAGAGAGATATTGAGCAGGCTGTGTTATTGTCTGTAAGATAATGTTGACATTCCGCAGTGCGATGGACTCCGGTGAATGTTGGTGGAGGTGTTTATCTGGGTTACAACAGCAGAGTCGAACTCTGATCTGGAGCAATGACCGATCTTGTGTAGGCCTATCTGTTGTTGTCACCGCCGCCGATCTCTCGTGCCTTTGGTTGATAACTATGATAACTATCTCACATGTGTATTGTTAGACACCTAATTATCTCAAATGTGTCAAATGTTCCATGTTTAATTTATACATTGCGGCTCAAAGTGACAATATCGTCATGTACGGGCTTCTCATACAAGCCAGACTGGATATTTCACCCAATCCCGTTGCACGTACTGCAATAACGTAAATGTTTAGATCACGATATTATGTTTGCATAGGAAATAGGTCACCATCGGGGTTATTGCATTTCCCGATATCAATGATATTCCCCGAAATATATGACACTACTGTTGTCATAGCGAAATAGCATCATATTATAATTGGTATATATTTTGTGTGTGCATATTTTCACTAGTTCGTAGTAGTATTATTTAATAAAAATATTATGTTATATTGCATGCAGATATAACCTTTCCCTTTAATACAATTGGACTATGAACCGTATTTCGTCACACGGTTGACGATAGTTATAGTGTACTTCTAATTTGGTGCATAATGTATTTTAAATGTAGAAATTAACTACTATTACCTATCGGGCAAACTACGATATATTTCACGGCCGTTGTGCATGAAGTGATGACGTATTGGTACCTTGCCTTACCAACAGCGGTAAAACTTCACATAGCGTTCGCGCAAATTAGCGTAGAAGTTAAGCGGAGCAGTCACAGGTTGGTAGATGATGTATGAGCATAGGTAAATAACTTCTTACACCTGAGGCCTGTTCAGGAGGGCGCGAACCCGCGAGTACGCGCGTGAAATCGCCTTAGCAACCTTCATCATTCATATGTGACGTCACGCGATAACTCGCGTAAACTCGCCCTTCTGAACAGGCCTCTGGTGCAGCCATGAACATTAACCCCGTGCTAATTTCTGACTCGTGTGTTTCAGTTGTGGGCGTTGCCTAGCTACGCCAGCGTGTTCTTCACCAACAACAACAGCAAGGAGTTGTGGGCCTACTTCCGGATCAAGTGCGGGATCAAAGACTGCCCCTACGGCTACGAGAACGACGTGGAAGGGAACCCTATCTGCGACTGCCATGACCCCTGCAAGGTGAGATCCGCATGTGCAAACTGATGTAAGACTGCGCACACCGGAAGTTACACAAGACTTATCGATCAGCTGTCGGTTCCAGCTGGTCTGTGGTCGTGGTTCTTTAAGGAACTTGTGACTTAACCGTCTACATGCTGGGAATAACACGATGCCAGAAGAAGCAGCAGTAATTGCTATTAATTACAGTAGATAGAGGGTTAATCATAACTTATACGTCTTGTTCACTTAGCGGCAGTCAAGTAGGCTCTTCGTATGTTGATTTTTACCAATATCATGATTTCTAAAGGAGTACTGTTTCTAAGCCCCCCCCTCTCTCTCTCTCTTTCCGTCTATTTTTATCTCTCTTACTTTCTCTCTCTTCTAGTCTCCCAATCTCTCTGTGTCTTATTCCGTCTCTTTTTGTCTCTCTTACGTTTCTCTCTCTCTCTCTCTCTCTCTCTCTCTCTCTCTCTCTCTCTCTCTCTCTCTCTCTCTCTCTCTCTCTCTCTCCTCTCCATATCCACTTTCCACTTACCAAGCATACCAATTTACAAAATCTACGTTTAATCTGACAGGAACCATACCACTGTTAACCAGCATCCTCCTCGTTCAGGAACTACCGCGTAAAACTAGATCTAGACCACGATTTCTTTTTCCATGATTATTTTCTCTGTCATTTTTACGAAAGCTTTCTCAATCATCGCCCTGAGCCGTGCGGAGTAATCTACTGGTTTCCCGCGTCGTGTGCGCTGCCACATTACATCGTGCAAAGGATTACAATGTTTATAAGTAGTTTACCGGAACAACGACTCGTATATATCATGTCTACATACATCTCGTCTTGCATCGAGGTGCGAACAACGATTATAGTTTACTGCTTCTCCTATCACACGATTCCTAAACAGAACATAAAAGAGAAAAAGTTCGAAGCGATAAACCTCTCAGGACTGGGTTAAAAATTAAACTTGTGGGGGAAGAGAGAGAGAGAGAGAGAGATAGAGAGAGGGAGAGAGAGGGAGAGAGAGCAAGAGAGAGAGAGAGAGAGAGAGAGAGAGAGAGAAGGGGGACGGGAGGTAGAGAGAAATAAGTAAAATAGAAAATAAAAAACAATTACAACGACATCTTCAACGAGTCTTCCTGTTAAGTCATTATTGTATGAGTTGTTCATACACCCCTTTCGTAAATATGTCTAGGGTTGCAGTACCCACGTTAGTCATGTTTCAGAAAGTAGTTGATTTATGGGTGCAATATCTCACCGCTTTTCAGTCTCTATATCTCAACACATCGTTAATATCCCGGATGTTTCAATTTATTGATAGATTTACGGCCGAGCTCATCAAAAATACTCAAATCTATTCCAAGGAATGAATTTTACTTCAAGGAAAAAACATTCATTCATACATAAACTCAACAAGCAACTGTAACTTACGAGCAAGGCTCTCTTGTCAGTCTTTCAGTTAGTGACAATACCCGTCAACCAATCAGAATTCAGTTACGCTTAAAGTTGGGCGTCAATTGGTTTCCAATTCTGGAAATGTCCGACAAACTTATGTTAGGCATCAATACCTCAGATGAAAAATTAACGGACATTTTCAAGGGGATTATGCTTCGAGGGGTAATATTCTAAGGCAACACTAATGACTACTTTAGCCATGGCGTATCACTATCAACGCGACAGGTCGCTACTTCGCATTTTCTTTCGCATTCAGTATAACGTGGCATTTATTAACTTTTGGACCTGTCAGTACTCGCAGGTTTACTGCAACATCCAGTGCTACGAAAGTTGTGGGTTTCCTCCTGCCCTAAAACTGACAAGCCGCGATATAAGTGAAATAATCTTGAAAACAGATAAATGTAATACTAATACCCTCCGTAATTCCTCAGATCTAGAGAACTAAAGCAAAGGCAGGTGGACGGTATTCGTTCATTTGGCCTCCATTACGATTACCACGTTTCTTGCATCATCCGTAAATACTTTTTGTAATGGTCTTTGTACAACACTCCTGTCTTCCCTTCAGACACGTGCATGTAAAACCTATCGATATTGCTTACATGTGTGTCGTCTAGCTAAACAATGTAACATGTTCAGTGGAACTATGTGTATCCACCTAAATATATATAGTAAGCAGGTGTGGTAGACCCCATACTAAAGCTATTAACCGATTCTAGATACGTTACGAAATAAAAACACTGCCAAGGGGAAAAGGAGGTGGGATAGAGAGAGAGAGAGAGAGAGAGAGAGAGAGAGAGAGAGAGAGAGAGAGAGAGAGAGAGAGAGAGAGAGAGA
>JAVCKX010121433.1:7217-17964 GCA_034780695.1 Lepetodrilus gordensis
ATAATAATAATAATAATAATAATAATAATAATAGTGCATCTATAATGCGCTGGGCTCCACGCGGAAAACACACGCTCTAAGCGCAGACAAAGACTGAAGGAAAATTCATTTGCATAATCAATTCTACAGATATAAAAGAATCCACTAAAAATTGCCGCCTCCGAAATATAGTTGCCTACATGAGGTCATTGCAGATATACTGAATAGGTTGAATGGATGAGAATAAGATATTTGACAGATTATGATGGTTAAATAGTGAGCAAGCAGTAACTGCTTAGTTTGGCATGGAATGCATTGACATCACTAGTTGTGTCATGTGAAGTAATGCATCGAGTAGCGCGTGCAAACTCAGTCATTTGGCTGTTCCGTCTTTCGGATGTCGCCCCTCTGCATAAAATAAATACTTACTCAAAATATTTAGTATATATAAACAGATTTGTTATTAATGGTTTAAAACTTGTTGGTTAGGGTATACAAAATAATAAATTGATTTTGTTAGTTTTCATTGCATAATGTATTTATCGAGTTAATCTACATAATAGGGGTGTCAATGCATTTCATGCCAAACAATACATTTGGGGACATGACAATCGTTTGCCTCGAAGTCACACCGCGAGAACAACTCTTTTGATTATATTAATACATTAGAACGTAATCGTACCATGATGATGTAACGTAAAGCATATCAATACAAACAGGTGATAAATAACCACTTTTTCATGAAGGTGTAATGGTCAATAAAGAAGTAAATGGCATCTCTGAAGACGTTCATCAGCCACATCCATACATCACTTCTGTGACGTGAACCTTCAGTACCTACCAAGATTTGGCTGATACCGGTGTTAAAGAATATGTATTTAATACATCAGTAGTTACGACGGTAGTTGATTTTCTAGTACCGATACATTATGTATACACTGGCACGAGAGGGGAACCCACTGTTACACACACTCTCTCTTCCAAAACATGCAGGGGTCTCGCTTGATGGTATCGGTGTTAGTGTAAGGGTGTGATTTCCAGCATATGCCGCCTCTCTGTTGACACTTCGTACCAGGAAGCGTGGAACGTATGGCGAAGATTACGTCACACGGAGACGACTCCAGCGAGTCTGGTATCATCATCATCAACACAGTCAACACGACGGCCTGGTGCTACCAGATCCCGTACAATCTATTACCCTTTGTCCTCACCATGTGTTCATGCATTGGTATGATAAGAGTTAATGCCCACTTTAAAAGAGTTGCATGGTTTTACGTGATATGGATTAGTGGCAATGCTTTAAGCAGCATGGTTAAATGATAGCAACATTATTAAAAGGAAAGTGTAATGCTGGCATGATAGACAGACACTACGATTAGAAGCTAGTATTGGTTATCTTGAACTCACAGAGGCATAGATTCCATGATACAATATTCCTGCATTGATATCCAATGAAGAACACGATAAGATGCTTCCTTGCAGTACCCCTCTTGTGATAATTATTTAACACTTGTGAAATAAACATTCACCGGGAATACTTATAGTTACTCGAAGTAGGCGAATGTTCACAGAAATGAATATTTTATTTTGCACGCCTTTTCGCCTGGTAAGGCCTTTCAACTTTGCCCTATGACCGGCTAGCCTCACCCTCCGGCTAAAGGGCAGCCTTCCCGATATGGAGCCCCACGCTTGTGACGTCATCAGCTTGAGGTATGCATAATAAAGGCCGGTTGCTGATTTCACTTTCGTAGCGCTCAGTGTTCAGCCTGGTCGATAATCCGCTACCGGTATTTAGATTTTAGATCTGCCTTCAAAACCAAAGTAAACGGTAAGTGAGCTTACATATTCCATATTTAACTTGGCATGCATCGCTATGATTTTTTAAACACGTCGGAAATTTGGATTTAACACTTTTGCAACTCTTCAAAAGCGTTGACTTTTCATGACGTCGCCTTAATAACTCATCTACCCGCAGACATTCCCGTGTGTATACGTTATAAGTACACATGTTAGTAATTACACGTGAATGGCAATTATACATGTATCACAAGCACACTTTGCCAGACAGGAATAAGCTGGCCATTACTCGTACATTAGCGGAACGTGTCATCGGTTATCACGGAATGCGGGTTTTGTGTGACCGTTTTATGCAACTGGCCAGGTGGCACTAATTAGCGCACGATGCAAGAGTGCCATGAGCACCGGTCTGCTACGATAGTGGGGTCCGCATAGGTGTTGGTGATCACTAGCGTTACCCATATTGTTCCGATTCCAATTTTAATACACCACACTACATATTAACTACCATACAGCACCATAATGGTTCACCTTGACTCGGTCTATATGGCTTAAGTACAGTCGGAGATATGTCCGTACACTAATCAGCATACATTTAGAAAAATTGCAGGTATTTTTTTTTTATCTGCGATTTCAAATAATTATAGGCAAAACAGCAAGGATTTGATCAGGTAATATTACCCGAAGAACTTGACCTTCGCATTAGCGTGTATGTTGCTTAGATATGGGATGGAATGGTGCCTTGCACATGCGCCAAGGTGCTGATGGAAAGATAGCGTTACTTTGAAAACACTTTAGATGTAGTCTAAGTGTGAACTGCATACATACTAACTAGCATCAATACCCTTTTACCATAATTGTAACATTATAGCAACGTTTAGACTTTCTAATTATATAATAAAAGTATCCTATCCACGTATTAATCTTTTAATAATCTGTGATGTATTTTTTTTTAATGTAAATAGTTTTGTTTGTTTGTTCGCCTACTAAGAAAATATTCTGTAGAATATAAGAAAGACCTGCTGGAAGCAACGCAATGGAGTGCATAACGCACAAATGGGTTCCGTGGAATATTGGATCTACTATATACCAAGCTCTGCCCGTGTCTAGGAAGGATACCAATGCGTTGTGTAGGCAGTATTTGGTTTTCATGATATGCAAACCAGATGATATTCTCGTTCTCAACCGAAGGTAACAAGACGAAAAGATCAAAGGTTCATCTTCATTCCTGAAAGATATGAGGCTCCGAAGAGGTTCCGATATGTACATCGGACAATATATCACTTTACTTATGGAATATGACTTCATACACTTTTTCCGGAAAATGTCCATTGAAATAAATTAATTGACTTTATATTTATCTGAAAATATATTATACAAGGGTACACGTGAATAGGTATTGTTATAATACATACACATCAGCCCTGACTGAACCTCTTAACCATATATTTTCCGTCAAGGCAGGCTACTGTCTGACTGACGCTAGGCATATGCACTGTCGAAATCACGAGGGGTGCGATATTAGGTTTCCTAGTGCCAATTATAGCTGCTTTCTTGGAACCAGTTCTCTGTATTAGCGGAAAGCCGTCGCTCTCAAAGTAGGTTGCCGGTTTCTTGCAGGTGAGTATTAGGTTGTCCTGTTTCTGTCGTTATGGCGCATACTTACCTCTAGTCATTAGTAGGGTTGATGGGTTTGTTTCTCTACATGCACATGTGGCGTTGTGCCCGGGAATTTACAGGAATATTTGTGTCTAGTACCATCTGGGTCTAGATAGTCCTACAACTTACAAGCGGACAAGGTCAAAGTCGCCATTTTGGCATATTTTCTTTTTTATTTACAATTATTCGTCTAGCAGGAATTTACATCAGATATTGTTCTAAATGCATCGCTAGTGTTATAGCTTTAGTTGCTATTTCTAAATATCTAATGCGATGCATTATTTTATTTTTTTGTAACAAATAATTCATTTAAATTAAATATGTAAGTCATACTTTGAATAAATCTAATAATACTTCATACATATGAATAACTACATGCATAGCGATCATACAACTAGACTGACAACTTGCATCTTCTTAAAAACTTTCCAAATTACTTTAGTTTAATCATTCTCCGTCCAAAGGTAAGACTACAAGTCCTTGAGTTCATTAAAAAAGCACACACAAAAACATCTACACGTATAAAACACATATTTATTATTGTGAGCAAAGCAATTCAACATGATACACACATACGTTATATGCAAGATGGGTAAAACACGTATATCAGATTATATGGGATTCTTGGTGTATATGGTGGCACCGTTGTCATGGTTACAAGCCAGGAATGCCTCTGTGATTGAAGGGTCGGATGTCTTGCAATAGACAATCTGGCACGGTGCCAATGGTATCTCGTTCATCGCCCTCTATACCAACTTATGCTAGAGTTCTTGGAACAAGGAAAATCGCTGATTTAGACACTTCCTCGCCAAAAATATACCATGAAACTGTACACATACCTAGATGCATTTTTTCCATACGTACAATACTGTACATGTAACCTATATCACCGTCTCGGCAAGAAAAACAAAACAATTTTATTTGTATTACAGCTGTATTTAAAGCTCACAATATTATTTGCATGGTTGTAAATAGGCCTCCCTACAGTGTACATTTACTTCTTACTGTGTTATGATCTTCAATAACTAATGGTTGTGTTGCAATGGAAAATAAAATAAATGTTCTAGTACGTTTCCAAGTATAACATAACATTATTAGTTACAAGTACTATTTTAAAGAAAAAATGTGTCATTATGTTTGTACTTTATTAATCAAGAAACATACATATCGTTATTCTTGTGCACATTATTTCACGTGATGTTTCATAATAATTATACGTGTATTTATACGTATCACCATCAATAACTGCATTTTATTCTGCATTTCATACATATTTGTAAAAGACAATGTTTCTGTTGGTTTCAGAACCAAGATGGCGGAAGAGGTAAGTCTGTGCCCATCTACGCATGCGTGATACCTAGCACTCAAGTAATGAGTGCCAGATGTCACAATACCTTCTTGTAAGCCATCAGTAGTCTGGTTACCTCCTGTGGAGTAGATAAGTCACGTGATATGACCGTTTGCAGTGGTTCTTGCCTCTTGTTCAGTCACAGATATTCATAATAGAACTTGATTGAAAACGAAATATGATTCAAAACTTAACTTGTTATAAAATGCTTCTATCATTAATATATTTGGTAATTGTATACTATTCCAATACCTTTCCATTTCCAAATGTATATTAAATTATAGGAAGAAAAATGGATCTTGTAAGTTGAAACTTAGTTCAGTTATCAACTTTAAAAACAAATATCAATATTGATGTATTTGTCATTCTTGTACTTGATATTAAATGTATGGCAAATATATATGCTGTTACATAGTTGCATACTTTTGTGTGTCTGCAGATGTGCATTGAAGAAAAACAACTTGGAGCAAACTTGCTATGTTTCTATTACTCTTCTGATCATTCACTCTTAACTACCTTTAATCTAGCTGTCTATCTTCTCCTTCTCGATTATCACGACAGCAAAATATAAATTCTTCACATTATAAAGTTTGCTCCATGTTAAGAGTGTGTTAAAAGTATTAGGTCTCGTGTGCCTTGCCATGAACGTTACTGGTTAAACTTTCATCCTCTGAAACACATGGCCACTGTTGACCCTTTTATTGGATGATTAACCAGTTGTTTCAAAAGATGGTTAACCTTTGTTTCAAAGGATGGTTAAACATTTGTTTCAAAGGACGGTTAATCTTTTTAACAGAGGATGGTTAAGCCTTTGTTTCAAAGGATGGTTAACCCTTTTGATACACCGGATGTCTAACCTCTGTACAGAGGATGTTAACCAATGTTACAGATGGTGGCTAACCTTTCGTTACAGAGGATAGTTAACCATTTGTTACAGATGGTGGCTAACCTCTTGTTACATAGGATAGTTAACCAATTGCTACAGAGGATGGTTAACCCTTTTGTTACAGAGGATGCTTAAGCCTTGTTTCAGAGGATGGTCAATATTTCAATAAGTAATTCCAAACGGGTATACACACAACCGCAAACGTTCATAACAGCGGCACTCATATTTACATACATATGTATATACCCGTATCTCTAGCGGCACATTACGTTACCTATTAGTTAAGTCGTGTGTTGTTATTGTAGAACCCCAGACCATCACCTCGTGTGCTCATGTACCATTTGTAGTTTTATTTTTCTGGCTGTTTATTAAATTGGCTTTTGTTACAGCTTTTTTTCCGATGTCGTAGTATTTCCCATTCTAGGTGATCATGGAGGTAGTGCTCCGTATAGCGGCGTGTTCGTGTGTTCTAGCTGCCAAGACCCCGGTGATGTAGAAACCCATAGCCCTATATGCCAGAGATTCCACCATACATAATGGTCGTAGGTTAACAATTTGGTATACCCGGGGTAATGTGTATTCAGACTTCTTAGATTTTCGTATAATATTATATGCTCTGCAATAGGTTAATCCCTAGTTCACATTATATCCATAAATACTATACCGGGTATTACAGAAATTATAATGTGTGTGAATAACAATTGTACCATTTTCAAAATGAATAATGTAACACCTAAATTTATGTCCACATCTAGTATCTACATATATTAAAAGTAACATAGTTTTATCAGTGAGATTGATGTACTAAAATAAATTTTATAATATTTCAAATCACTATAAATGAGTACTGTATTATCTAGAAAAACATACTAAAAAACAAATGATGACATACTAACGATTTTAATAATGGTTCTCATTGTACATAACGCATGAACACGATTCTCATTTATTATATGCATTCCTAAACTAACTATGAATAAATCTACCCCTAATTCATGATCGTCAATAAGACAAAACTAACTATAGAACCCTTGCATTTATGCGTAGTTAACCCTTCAGTGAAATTACTATCCTATAGTAGGGAACTACTTTAAACAGAGCCATCTAGCGTGGTGCAGTAATACATAGCCGGGAAACATTTATATCTAGATATAATTATATCAGAATCGAAAGTGTATGTATAAATCAATATTACTATTAGCAAACCAACATAGAAAACCAACAATATGTTTGTTCTCCTGAAATTTAAACTGGCTAAAGTTATCACTGCGAAAAATATGTTTCATGAATGGAGTGAGTATAAAAGTCAAACTAGTTTAAACGGTATAGTTTATGAATGGAATAACTTAACAATACGTCATAATAGCCCATTCACTCATATGTCTCCGCTGCTAGGCTGACGTATATAAAAAAATAGTTCCACCGAAATACCATGGGAACCAGTTCTAGACTTTATATAATAATTAGGGGATGCGCAGCTGATAAGATGTGACACGTCTCTGGCATATGGGCTCAGAAAGTCTCCTTGTGTTCTGATTGGAAATGCCACTGAAAGTAGTTCCCAGTTGAATCACGTGACCATTTATATATTATATATATATATATTCATTTTTTTTGCATTTCACATTTGGTGCATATGCCTGTGATCTAGTTTGAAAGTAGTTGTGATGTTTCGTGAATGTTATTGGAAAGCATTTCTGGATTATTTATCCATCATTAAATATGATTCTATTAGATATATCTATTTTTCATCTAGGTATTTTAATTATATTTTGCTTTAACACAGCAAACTATCAAGATCTGGGTTTCCGCTTTCCTAAAACCAGACGGAAATCTGACTGGTATTTCCGGTTGGTTTTCGTGTGCTTTCAATTTCCAGGAACAGCCCTTTCTTACGTAAATAAACATAACAGAAACTAACCGGAATTCCAAATGGAATTTATCCGTTCGGTTTCAAGCGGAAATTGTGCTTATTTTGCTGTGTTGGCGATATTATAAAAAAAAAAGACAACGTAATTTGACGTAATACATTTTTTATAGATATTACTTCTATACAATATAATGGATACAATTCAATGTCAAATAAACATATTACAAATCTACATTTTGTTATTATCGGATTGTAAACTCCCTTTTTTTTTGTTTTACAGAAACAGTAATTCATGTAATTATTTCACATTTTTTGTAATGAAAAAAAAAGTAAGTGGCATTTTCAAATCTGTCGAGACTTTGTACTGTTAATATTAATCCTTGCTTTTATTGCCTCTACAGGAAAAGAAGGGTCGAGGGGAGCGCCAGGCCTCCAACGTCTTTGCAAAAATTTCTAAGAAAACAATGCAAGAAATGAAAGAGGTAGGGTTATTTCCCTTGGATTGTGCGTAAGTGCACATGAACTGATGGCTTAAATTTTCTTGTATTGCAGGCAATTAAGAGTAAAAGGGATGAGCCCAAACGCGCACAGCGTGCAACTTCCAACGTATTTGCGATGTTTCGTCAAAGTCAGGTTCAGGAGTTCAAAGAGGTGTGCGACTGACCAATAAGAAATCTACACGTTTCAATGACGTCATATCCGGTGACCTTGAAGATTTCTGGCGCATGACTACAAACATAACATTGATTAACATATTTTCCTATCGTTTTAATACTCATAACTAACAATCTCTTCACAATGGAAATTCATGCATGACACCGTTTCTAAAAGAAGAAAAAACACATTGAAGAAATTGAACACATTATATTACAATATTTGACTGTAATTGTAAGAATTGCTTGCAAACTGGTGAATCGGTTCAGAGACTATGTCTATGATCAATCGCGTTCTTGATACAGTTTTCGTGGCGCGCACGTTTAAATACGTAACATTTATTTAAGATAACAACAGTTACACAACATACAATTTTACGTTCGTAATATTGGAATTTCTGAATCAATGTAGGGTTAAAGCACTACGGATTCGGTGCCAATCTTTTTAAAATTAAATCGCCGTTCGTTTCCGGTGCCTTATGTTGGATGCCAATAAATAACAAATACACCTCGCGCTACTAGGTGCATCTTAACATGACATAAGCGACACTAAATCTTGTACACCAACGGAACACTTCCAGTGCCACCCACCTCTATATTGTTATCCACTACCCAGGGACCTCTTCCTGTCCAGCCTGACCAATCAACGTGGACCTCTCAAACTGTGATGACTAACATGCACTTCTATCATACAGCCTCTCTTTGATATGACACCTATCTAAATTTGGAACTGGATATGCTAACACAACCCTAATCACTATTAAATAGCATTACTTTGCTATTATGGCTATACAATTATTTTAATGCTATATGTTGCTATCATTATAACATTTTTTGGGTATTTTATTTAAGACAATGCTAGTATATGCTATAATAATAATATATATATATACTCATGGCTTTTTTAATACTTTAGATAAAATTAAAAGGCATGCTCAGACATGGTTTGAGGTTTAGATATTACTCATAAAATTCGATAATGAATATAAATAATCAACACATTAAAGTCGATTAATTTGTAATTTCCAGCTTCGATAAAACATATGACTATATGATTGAATTCATTGACTTTATAATGTGTTTTATATACTTTATACTATTTGGTCTTAACATGCCTTATTTCCTCTAGGCTTTCACGATGATTGATCAAAACAGAGACGGTGTAATTTGTATCGAAGATCTAAAAGATATGTACGGAAATTTTGGTAAGTACTTTCAGGACTAAGAATCATGTAGGCCTATTCTTTTGTATTCCTGTTTAATACATTTAAATCTCTGGATGTAGATAATATACTAATCCTTTTGTTATCGGAACTATTCATAAGATGCTCGTAAACATCTAGATTACTGAATTACTCTGGGTGTTGTATTACGAACAGCTTCGTATATAAGTATTGATACCCTAGGAATGAAACTAATCTATCTGGCACCAATTCTATATTCTATACAAGCCTCCGTGCGTTCAAAGACACAAGTGGCTTGCAAGCGGCTTACTAAACTAGCCACTGTCTCAAGAATCGTATGAACCGTACATGTGACAGGGAACCAGTTTAGATAAGCGGCTTACTCAGCGCTTGTGTCTTTGAACGCAAGGAGACTTGTATAGAACACGTTAGGTGTCCTGGCCTGGAAACTTGACATGACACCCGAGGTGCAAGTGTCTTGCCAGGATCCTGTCTAATCCTGTTATGATCCTGTATATTTTTGTATTTAAGTATACGTTCCAATGTTTAATGCAAATGCGGATCATGATATACTCAATTATGCATTATCGACTCTCCAGGAAGGATACCTCCCGATGCAGAGCTCAAGGAGATGTTGGCGGAAGCGCCGGGGCCACTTAACTTCACGATGTTTTTAAACTTGTTCGGTGAAAAATTGAGCGGTAAGCTTTACTACATTGCTCCAGATAGAGCACTATGTACACATGGTTGGATTCTCACTATACCCGCACCAATCCGTCTAGTCATCATGATTGCCCAACTATTCCTGTTCAAGAGATCTGCAAAGAACAGAATGGATTAGCATGTCTGGAGATGTTCTCAGTGACTCATTATAAGTACTCATACAAGTACTATAAATCGCGGTACCGTCTTTTCGAAGGTCTTGTATCAAAGCATATAATCTATCATTAAAGCAACTACGAGACCATACTAAGCACTCTCGTCGAAATATCTAATACATGGCGCTCGGGCACTTTCGAGAGCGCTATAGATATGATCTCGAATGGGTATGAGAGCTTCGAGAAACGATACCTAGGACTGCGTCCAATGGGATATACTAGTTTCTCACTATCATTATAGATGTATAGTTCCTCTAAAAAGTTAAGTTTTGCATATGTTCCATTATCTGTTTGTTCCCTAGTGTCTTTGCATTTTATGTAATATTAATGGAGTTTTATTCCACATAAAGTGGGTTCCATGCAGTTTAATTGCTATCTAAATGTACAGTATCCAGAATATAATTATTAGGTTAGGTCACTTTCGCTACGTTCCAGCCATGTGAGTTCTTGATGATATACTTTAAATACATGTGAGTGCATTTTGCCAATTCAT
>JAVCKX010121500.1:0-11276 GCA_034780695.1 Lepetodrilus gordensis
TTGAATAATTAGAATAACCCACTCGATACGATTGATTACGGAAAATATGTCCCTCGTGAAATTAATGTTCAAAGTATGTCTCTCGTGAAATTAATATTTTCCGTAATCAATCGTATCTCGTTGGTTATTCTCTAATTATGTCATGACTCAGAGTGAATAAAGTTCAGTTCAGTCCAGAAACAAGATCACATCACTAATAGTCTCGCAATATGAAGGTCAATGTTGTTGTATTAAAAGAAACTTACAACAACAACACTACGAAAAGTGCATTTTACAAGTAAGCAACGACCGGGGATTTTTTTTATAAACATTTTACTTAAAGGGCAGTACCCTTTTTGAACATATACATTCATATTTATGGTATTTTAACAAGGAAAAATTCCCCCAAAGGTCTGCAGGATCCAGATGCTCTTCAAGAACATCCAGACACACTGGAAGGATACTGACACCATAAGCTGATCGGTTCCGAAATGTGGTAGCAATATTTCCTAAATAAACATACGGCCCTTAATTATTTTAGTTGAGTTGATAGTAGTACAGTGGTAGATTGTTGGACTTTGGAACCGAAGGTTCCCAGTTCGAATCCGCACCAAATATCCGGCTTCAATGTTCGCGAAATTAAGGTCTCTTGTACAAAAGGTCTGTCTGTGGTTATACAGAGCAATTACCATCTTTGGTTCGTCAGTACCAATCTTGCAGCAAACAAGCTTGCAGGCTGAGCGAAATAATCGTGAAAGCGGCGCGAACCAAGAAAAACAACGGGCACAATATCAATTAACTCTATCATGAATTTGGCAACCCGAAACTACAATCGTAAATTTAAAAACAAAACTGAATTGGGGATTAGAGTCGCTTTCTAGATTATTTCATTAATATCACGACTCGTCAGTTTTATGGTAGGAGGAAACCAGCGATATCCGTAGCGCTGGATGCTGTAGTAAACCTGCTAGGACCGGCTTGTACTGACAAGATCAAGGATGATTATAATGCATTAGCCAGTGCGTCAGAAAGGTAACTTTCGCGAAAGTTATTGCCGGGCCCCCGGGGCGGGATTTGAACCTGGAACCTTTGGCTCCGAAGTCCAACGTGCTAGGACTGCGCTACAATCGTTACTACAGTTAAATACAATCTATGAGCCATAAGGACAGCGTTTATGTAACCTTTGCTTCCCAGAGAATAGATTTCAGCAAATATCACCGTTGTACGGTTGTGGAACTGCACTGGCATCCGTCTACGAAGTACATTAATTTTGGAATGCGCCGTCTAGTTCACAACCTATCCCTGTAGAGAAATATCAGATAGTTGAAATAATTAATGGTCAAACTAAAGCTTACGTAAATCTGTATTCATTTCATATTTGGTTTGTCTACACAAGTGCTTTATTCACCCACAAAGTACTTTATTCACCTAGCAACTTATTCATACTGTCCCACCAGTTATAAATATTTTCATATTTAATTGAATTCGTTATGTGAAAAATCTATTTGTTTGTCTGTATAACACGAGAGGGAATTTCCTCTTTCAGTTATATATTCTTGTCTCCTATAGTTGTTTCCCTTTAATGCACAACAATGAAGGAATTAAGTAGAGTATGCTATTCAGGATAAAGGAAAAGCCAGTCACGAAATATATGAAATATATACGATGTAGTCCAAATTAGTTTTATTCGCAGAGGAGTGCTTTGGAATTCCCTCCTTACATGGTTCAGTGAAGAGATTCTTGAAGGTTCCAAAGCGAATATACGCTCAGTTTATGTGAAAACAATCACCAACGTGATGTTATGCCTTCAACCAGAATCACATGGCAAGTTTTAATCGATGTGAATTCTCCAGTTTAACAGGTGTTTTCTATATGTCCATTTACTGGAACTTCAAGATATATGTATATAGAATATGTATTTTCGAATCGTACAATTAAACAAAAAATGCATTTGGGAATGAACCAACATCAACGCATGTATCTTTAATTTTCGTGGAAAGGACATATGAATAAAATACCTGTTACACATGAAATTTCACATCAACAAATTATTTTAATTTGAGCCCTAGCCATCTTGGATGCGAAAAACCATAGTTACCCACATTCTTAGTTCCTAGATGTTTTGTAGTAAGGGTACGTTACTATTAATTTAGTACATATACTATACGACCCGTTATAGTTTGGTTCAAGCATGTGTTTACTAGGCCTACTAGAACATATTGAACACTTTTGGAAAATGAGGAATGGGTAGATGTTTAACCCTCTCCATGCTGGAAGTAACCAGAAATGTCCTAAATAGCTGTATTTTTGCCTAACCCAACAGCGAGAAGGTTAATACATTATACTTCTGTAGATAAATGAAAAGTGTGAACATTGCCAATTAACTATGCATGTTTAGAACAGTATATTAATAACTATTGTAAACAAAAACAGCGGCACAATTATACGTGTTTGATTGATGTTGCTATTCCAGGAACTATTATGAAGACCATGACTTCTTGGAAGATGGACGCTCAAGAACATAGATGTCATGTCGGCTGTCAGTATGTTTCAAAACTAATTTGCGTCGATATCCTCAATTGTCGTATGACAGAGGAATAGTGTGAACATATAATACTGAAATATTGATTTTTCAAGAAATCTGTCAGTCACAGAATTATGGAGGATTTGAAAACACTATTCGCGATTGAAAGGCACCATTGTGCACTGATCAAGTAATTGCTCGTATAGTTTGCCTTGCCATGAATTGTATCTATATACCCCTAGCATCGAGATACCCCAATTTGGTAGATTAAGTCGGAACATACATTTTTTTAATGAAAAACAAAAAGAATTGGTCTTACAAAAAAATAAATAAATAGAAATCATTAATATAAAATAATATGTGTACAGTAAATAGTATGCAGATAGAGGGGCGACTTCCGAAGGATGGAAGAGACTGCAATGCTCAACGTGCACGTGCCGATGCACTTCTTCACACGTTCGGCAGTCTCCACCGCTGTTCTGTCTTTCCAACATCTCCCCTCTACATGAAAAAATCCAGCATAATACCATGTAATTCCTTTTAAATTTAAATTTAAATTCTGCCTCGTAACCGTAAATTAGGATTACGTTCATGTTGTGTTTTACAACACTTCATCACCAGTCCAACAGCGGTTAATTAACACAGAACGGATTTACAAAGAAAATACAACATTTCAATATTTTACGTTACGATTACATCCTGAAATGGACACGCTCGCGTTAATGATAAGACTGGTATCAGAAACTAATACGTTGCCCCATGGGGCGATAATGGTCAACAGATCTATATGCAACGATGCCAATGCTAATACAAAAATCACTTAAAATACGAGCTTGTTTATTGGCCAGATATAAGTACGCCAAAGCCAAACTGCATCCTCTCACATGGCAGATCCACACAAACCTCTACCAACTTTATATTCAGGCACCTAAAATCATTATGCGAATTCCCCAAGCATAATCAATTCCTCTCATTGACTGTCTGCCATCACACACACACACCGAGTCAAGGAAATGTTTCATAAGCTGTAGGCGAAGACTTTAATCTCGACATAAGGGAATCAAGGTTTTGGCGAAAGGGAAAATACACGGTATATATATATGCCCAATGTGCTATCATACAGACGGATCGGAATCTCTTATAATCATCCCGGGCGTACTATATAATTCATGAGATCGGGGGCGAGCCGGGGACTGACATGCGCTGCGGCTAAGAACAACCACACAAGATCAACATATATAGTCGGCGGACTTTGCTGAGCGCGTGTGTGTGTGTCGGGAAGGATAAGAGAAGCCTGTCTCCAATATTAATCCTCGCTGCGTTTATTTTTAAGAAAAGAGGGGAACACTCACGGTAACCAACAGAAAGAAGGGATTCTCTATTTAAGTGTCTGTCGTTCGAGGACTGTAGCCAAAGGCAAACAGAGGTAAGGACATTTTGTTTTAAAAGTTTCGGGGCCTACTTTCGGGCCTACCGAACCGAAAGTAGATTGTAGGCGGTTATGAGGTGTTATATAATGTATATGTTCTCCCTAATGTAGCTATTGAGTGAAGGGATGCGTAATGAAATTGTCCATCGACGCGTAGAGTTAGTCAATTAGGAATAATGTCCCGCATTGTAGATAGGCGGAGAATGGTGCAGAAACAAGCATTGATGTCCAAATGGCACTGAATAATTTCTTTCTTCGTTGTGAATACAATAGAATCCATGTACTCATTGACTGGTTCTGGAAGGAGGAATTCTCCAAGGACGGATAATGAAGAATAATTGATCGAACCACACTACTAAGAAGCATGATAATAACCTGAAAATTGACCAATTATTTAGCAAATTCTTTAAGAAACTCTCCTTGGAAATTTGAGAACGCTTAAGAACAACGCGCATTCCTTCGTTAGTATTCTAGTAACTAGCAGAATGGATCGTATGACATTCATTGAACTTGGTAAATGTCATGTCTAAGATATTAAACATAAATCATTATAACTAATACTTAAACATGTAATATTCTTTTCTATATATTTTTCTTTTTTTTCTCTCCGAATTATAATCGTAAACCATATTAATTTATGAGAAGACATAAAAGTGTACGAAAATATAATGATGTCATTGTCATATCTTGTGAACAGTCCCGCCATACAGCAAGAGTCTTATTAAATATACGTGCAAGCAATAAGTGACCGGAGACCAGTCGATTTAGAACCAACGAGGTCAAACCAAGAACTCATAGTCCGATAGGTAATTCAAGGCGTTAGCAAGGGAGCAGACCTGCTAAAGACGAAATGAGAATTGAATAATTAAATTAGTAAGCGAATTGGATACGAGGCTTGAAAGTCCCGACACCTTTCGGTCCGTTGTGCGCCTTCCAATAACAAGACGACGCTCTTTGCGGATAACACCGCACAGCAAATAATTATGAATGTACCACGACCATGCCGTTAGCTTGGATAACACCTTATACATCACTTCTTCTCTTTCTCAACGACCAGATGAACATTTACTACGCATTTAGGTGTATTTTGTGCTGTTGTAATTGACATTAGTTGAAGCGGTTTAAAATGTAAATGCCGTATTATTGACGATAAGAGTTATTTTTTTCTTTAGAACAGTAAAACGTTTTAACAGGAACATGTCTTTTTGAAGAGTATTTTTTATAGAATAAGCTCTTATTTTTTATTTTTTTACATGAACTATTTACTAGAATACAATAGAGGTTCTAAATATACTGTATATAGCTGTTTTGTTTGTCGGTTCAATGCTGAAATGTTATTTATTCATTGTTATTTAGCTTTTAAGTATATGTATAGTTTGAATTTGTATTCCTACTCTATTATGACCCTATAGCATACATTGCTAATGACTTGTCATTCCTAAATCAAACATAATTACATTGTGGATTACATATTTCAAATTCAGTGCATTAGTCCATCATATAATATATACCTGTGTACGGTTTACATGTACGATACACCCATGCAGACTACACATTTATATTGATTGCACATTTTGTTCTGTACATCAATCAAGTAAAAGTCTGATTATTTTGGAGAAGCTTTCATGGTTTATACTCAATCCGTACTACTCAATACGTAGTATTTTAAGATAGTAAACGATTCCATTCAAGTGATTAAGGAGTATTTTTGAGACGCAGTCGCTTTAATACGATGTTACCATTTAAATCAGATTTTTTTTAGACTGAAACACCAGGGTGAGAACGTTCGCAAGGCTTGTGCTTCATAATACATCCATTATTCCTCTCCTCTGGGCGCGAACTTGCTTCAGTAAAAGCCAGAACGGTAAAATATTGCCAACGGTTATGTCTCCGGGGTCTTCACGGCTTCCAAACTCGTTGTATTTCCATGCCCAAGTATTCTTCATTGATACATATTTAATGGGTCTCATAGCTCAGACACATTCAATAGTTAACACTACATGACTGTGATAGAAAATAGAGATAATCTCCCACTTGAGACGGTCCGTTGGCATTGGCACCTCCATGCTTCAAATGTTCTGTGGATTGCATACGCTGGTGTTGTCAGAATTGTTGAATAGTTTACATTGAATAGATGGTAGTTGCCGTATGATAGAATATATACCATATGGCCATCGCTAGAAATATACGTTATGTTTTTAATAATACATTGAATCACTATTAAGTAATGTTTAATTAATTTTTGTTTTGTTTTATACTTCAAGTTAATATATGAATGATAATCTTCTTCGGTATGTATTTACTAATATGTTATGCCTTCTGTAAAAGTATAATTGTTAGATGCTTCTGTACAAGTGTTTATGATTAAAACTTCCGTAAAACATAAGTAAAAAGTATCAATATACATATATGTAACTAAAACTTTAATGTAACTAAAACTTCTATAGAAAAATGTATGCAACTATAAGACTTCCGCAGCAATGCATGGAGCTACACAACTTCAATAACACATTACAGTGACTATAACATCTACGGAAATGTATGTAGTTAAACATAGAAATATATGGAACTATACTTCTTTAAAAATATTGGTGACTATATAACGTCTATCCAAATGTATCTAACCTAACTAAAACTTCTACAAAAGTGCATGGAATTACACCTTCAATTCAAAAGTGCATGAAACTAACCTATCTTAAAATCAATATTACAAATGCTTCTGTTAAAATAAATAAATACGTCGACTGTGGTAAAATAATTGGTCCAAGTAAAGTCGGAGTATATACAGGAAAGAGACTCCTACTGTAACACAAGTACCTTATTAATGAGCAAGTAAGCCTGCTATTAATGGCGGAGTAGCCACCTTATTACTGTCGGCGTAAGTAGCCGTTACGAGTGGTCAGGATACACCTGAACCTGTATAAGACATGTCCTCAGGATTAATTGGCCGAGTCCGTCATTTTGTCATTACGACAGTTACAGCGCCATCTTGCCTTCAGCATTGGCTGGTGTCGCGGTACTTGGAATCAACTGCTGCTGGGGTGAGGGAATGGGAAGGGAGGGAAGGAGGGATGGAGGGATGGAGGGATGAGACCCTGGTGACCAGATGGTTAATCATGATTGTAGATCCGACAGTAGGTTGATTATAATGACAGGGGGTTGAAAAGGAAGGAGGGGTTGGTGGCAGTCGCGTGTTAACAGTTTCATTGCTCTCAAGATGTCATCAATGGTTGGAGAGAATCGTATGGGGAAGTTAAGGAGGTATTCCTATTAATGAGAGATCACGAGGATGAAAGCTATTTTTAAACAGGTTTTATATTAACGAAATCCATTCATCAATAGTGGCTGTGACGACTGGAGTTACTATAGTATTACTGTTGAAATGCGTTCACTACCTAAGGTGGTATGCTGTGATTAACATTGGAACTAATCCTTCAGCCAAAGATAAAGTGGCCAATGCTCAAGACTTTTAGTAAGTCTTACTCCAATTTATTGTTATAGTGAAACTTTAGGACTTTTTAGACGTTTATTATATTCAAAAGCAGTATCACGACTAGTTCTCAGAAACATAATTTAGTTACTAGTATATAGGGTATATATCAATAACGGATACTATACATTGATATCGGACACACTGGTATTGTTATTATTTAATACCGATGGCATATATACGCTGAAAAGAAATTCGATTCACATACAATGTGCAATGTATTGATACCTAAAGAAACGATGGTCATGTATAATCCCCGGTTTCACATATGTTTATGTGTTATCATTCCACAATGAATGCAAGTGGTACGTGACATCGCTATATTATTTACTCATTGTGTCCATTTAATATTCCATTCATCGGCGGTCTTCCATACTCTATCCGCTGGATACTCCCGCATTGCGGTCAATATGTCCATTGTTACAAACTATCATAACAATGATGCAAGGAAAGGAACCCATTAGACAGAGAGAAACCTTCAGTCACGCTTATGATCATACATCATAGAGCCCTGCAGTTCATTGCGTCGTGGGAACCTGAGAGAACCTGTGAATAATACGTGAATCACCGGTGATCAACTGATCAATATATATTTCTATGCACACACACACACACACACACACACACACACGCACGCGCGCGCACGCACGCACACACGCTGATAGTGTGAGACCTTCCCAAGCCATTTAATGAAATATTGTAACAGCATATCCATATGGATAGAATCCAATCTAACAAAATGGATTATTTCACTCAATGTAACCTACTTATATCTATCAGTATTAACTATATCAAAAGATTTCTACGATGCCTTACACATCTACAGAAATGTAACATTACAATACACGTTTTAATTTCGTAAAATTCAACGTTATGTTTAATTATATATTTGGGCTTACTGTAGTCACATTTACACTATTAATAACTTTACTATATTAATAACATATAACTAGTTCAATACCGTTCAATAGTACGATTTAACGATTCAACGATTAACGATTAGAATCGTTTTGAGATGCAAATGACTTTTTTTCTGGACACTTCGTTCGAGTAACGTTATTGCTTATATATATATTATCATCTGTAACATTCAATCCTGTACTGTATACGAATACGATGTCGTATGACGTATGCAGTGTTAGTCGCTCCCTCTGACGGCGGCTACTGCAGGGATATACCAGCCCAAGGGAGGCTACTGGCAATAATGTAGGGAATTGATAAACATAGCCACTCATCGTTACCGTGCAAGTAGATACTAACAGGCTGCCTGGATGTGTTCGCTCGTAAATGATTATATTTCGATATACTTTAGGGTGCCCATAGCATACTTAACTTGAATGGATTCTAAGCCCGCTACAATAAAGGTACCAATTGTTCTATGTATGCATTAACGTGTCGTCGGATGAAGTATGCTTGACGTTTTGTGACGTCAATGTGACGTCAATGTGACGTTACAGCAGCTGATCTCTTTAAACTGACCTGCGTGCAAAACAAAGTCATCAAGGTAGAAAAACACTTTGTATCTGTGTCGGAAATGTACATGTTATGATTAGGATACTTTAATATTTGAAATGTCAATTGAAAACATGATTAGCTATAACATCAGAATTGATTATTAGATTTTAAAAATAATAATTGAAAAGATAAATCCTTTTATGACATCGCCGCTTATAACATGATTTGATTTCAAATTAATTAAATTGAAATAGTATTCATTTTTTTTAAACAGTTACGAATGGAAGTATCTATATGGACGTAACTAATTTGAAAAGCTTTTCGCTTAAACTTCAAATGCAAAATCAAATGATATAATAATACCTCGGTTAAAAACAAACAATCCACTTCATGTTATGTTTTAGTCCGTTACTTAAGTGGATATATAAGTTCTTAATAACACTAAAGCCAAAGACGATTGAAGTGCATTGTCAGAGGAAAATCGATGATGTGGACGTTTATAGTAATTTTTCGAGGCTTTTCTGCATTAGCAGGTGTTGAGGTAAATTGCTATTTGTAAGAGATGCAAATTCCCATACAACAAGACTATATCCCTTGGAATTGTGGACAGAAGTGTCAAATTAGAACACCATAAACTCCCATTACGGAACCGAGCAACTACGCTGATACTATATATAACGTTGTAAATGTCTTTTAGGTAAACATTTAGATAGCAATAGTGGTACGAAGAAAGATTTGCATTGACTGAAGATATGCAATATAAACTACTTGTAGTTCCTATTATTCTAACATTTAGTTATCTGATTATACAAGCAACAATTAACTAAACACACACGACAGTCTTAATGTTCATACTCTATTTACTCATAAATATACTATACCGTACTATGAGACGCGTCGTCCAAAATATATATTGCAGACATTACACATAAATATGAAATTGCGTTTGTTTATTGGACATTGAAATCATAACTACGACAATTCAGATGATTTGTTGGTTGAGCTACTAGAAGGCAAATTGCTTAAACACAAACATTCTGAAATAGTTCAGTTATTATGTATGGCCTATGATCCCATAGTATATACATAATAATGCTGATTTCATTTAGGATAAAGTTGGCACATTTACTACAATGCACCATCACTATTAAAACGGGTGAGTTACGTTGAGGATAACCTATTTATTATATTAATTTAGTCTGTACTGAATAGTAAAGATCACATATATCAAATATTATTGATTATTATAAAAACAGGTGCAAGCAGTACATATTGTAGCCGAAGTTCCTGTCCATTTCACTATATTCTTTTTGGTTTATTCCCCTGTCTATAATTAAGGTAATTGAGCCTATACAATTGCAGTCACATTCTGAATGTTCATGTTTGTTTGACTGTAATGTAGAAAAGACAAACAACATATTTACGAGGAAATTCCGCGAAATAGAAATGGTAATACATTACTAACGCTAATTCAGCTACTGTATAGAAGAACAAAACTGATTTTACAATTTCAAAGTTGAATTCCTAATCAATTGACATTATGTATTCTGCAATATCAGGCGAGGATGATTAATCTGAATATACACACGTGTACATAATTCACACGGTATGGACTTTATATTGCAACACGTTGCGCACACTTTCTCAGCGTTACATTCCACTAACGCAACATATACCTATGTCCGCGTAAATTTATATGTATTCAACTCTGATATTTCTCACTTACACCATTCATGCAACATGATAGGGTTTTACTATTGTTATGCACGTTTGAATTAACCACCCTTATATTCTGAATGCGTAAATGTTTTTCATTGTTGTTAATATTTGTCATAAAAGAAGATACATTTTATACTCTAAACTATTTTCGAGGAACTGGCGCCGTTGCAGTAATGATGAATGACGTGCTTTGTTCGTGTTGGTTTTCACCTGTAGATACACTGGAACTAATTAGTCTACCGGTATTAATTATGCATGTATCAGAGCAGGAGATGGGGGGGAACGTGCAAACAAGAAGAAATTACATGGTATTAATAACCGGACCGGAACGAAAATACACGCACACCTTCACAAAGGCTTAAACACGTTGCTCTTTGACTGGAATGGTATTGCATCGCATTAAACCTTTAATATACCCCTCTTCCGGTCTCGTTGCCATGGTTTCTTTTGTTCTAAGTGTACATGCATATTAGGATACACTTTTTTCAGAGAAAGTGTACGTAATATCAGAAATGAACATATACTCTTTCAAAGCATTAATTCGTTCATTTCGGAGAAAGTGTACGAATATCGGAAATACAAGTACACTTTCCTTTCATCAATTTGTGCCCGAACCTGGGATCGAACCAGTCTGGTGTTCAAAACAATATCTTGATTTCCACAGCCGCTACCACGGGACC
>JAVCKX010121544.1:0-22089 GCA_034780695.1 Lepetodrilus gordensis
CAAATTATGCATAATCAACACTGTTGATTATGCTATCGTTAATACACAGTAGAAATCCACCACGTATGTTGAATAATGACCATTCCATCCCATTTGTCCAGTGTTATGCCTGACTGGTGATAGCACTGGTAGGTCATTGGACATCCAAATCAAAGGTGCCGAGTTCAAACCCACCCTGTGGATCCCAGCATCAATGTTTGCAGAAGTTATTTTTCCAACATTTACAGAAGTTACTTTTCCAATGCGATCTGTTGCACAGCAGTTATCATCATCCTTTTGTTTGTCTGTACTAGCCAGTGCCAGAAAGTGATATGCTTTCGTGAGAGTGTCGTCGCAAATAGGTGAAAGATTTCCGCAGAAATTTGAGTGTGAGGGAATCTTGAAAGCCACTTTAAACCAATAAATTAAATCATAAATTATATTATTCTGATTAAGCCTAATGCTAAAAAGGTTGCCGTTAGATAAAGGTATCATAATTTTCAGAATGTGTTTATGCAGTTAGTAAGTTAATTAGTCATTGGTAAAATAGTATGTATTTGTTTTATGTTCTGCCTGACAATACCATGTCAACATGATTAAGTTTTTTAATTGTTGCTATATATTTCTTCAAAATTAAGTAAATGTACTGTATTTTAATTTCCCAGTCCGGTCATAATGATGAAGAGTAAAGAAACTTCAGTCATTTAGTTTGAGCATTACATGCAATTGGCCATGTATGAATGAAACATTCCAAATGCGAGATGAAACACATATTCATTCACTTATACATAATGTTTACATTTCTCACTGTTTTTATTTCTTTGCAGATTAATGTTTTACACTCCAAGAAAAGATTCGAAGTTCTAGATACTGTAAGTAAAAAATCTACATCTATAAAAAAAAAAATTCATGTTTATGTTATGAAATATTATAATTGATTGTTATTATATAGCTTATAAAGGCATATTTGTGTTCTAGCTTGTTCATTTTTGTCTATTAACCTAATCTGACCTGTGATATACAATACTGACTGCTGTACAAACATGTCAAGAAGAAAATAAGATAGACTAATGGCCATGGTTTTTGTTACCTGATTTGTCACTGTCAAAGTAATTCTATATATTTTTGGCTTCTTTTTAAGTTGACAGTTAATTTCTACTCCATGTATGCCATGTTATTGAAGATTTCTTCCTCTATTTTCCAGATGTTGTCTTTCATGCACGCACAGAACACATTTTTCCATCAAGGGGATGATTTGTTCAGTGACCTTGAAAAATATATGAAGGATGTCGCAGCTCAGGTTTGTTCTTTACCGAATTTTAAAAAAAATAAAAATTCAATCTTTTCTCAGTTTTAAATAAAATAGTAGAACACTGGACTATCAGCCAAAGAGTTAAGCGGCCCATACATGATCAATATGAATGAGAATACTATTGATACATTATTATTGACGAAATTTTTATTGGTCACCAACAGCATTGTGCAAATCAAATTTTTGCTTCAATATCACCCACTAACGGTCATTAATATTGTCAATTATCCAGTATTGACAATATTATTGGCAGTATTATTGATCATGTATGGACCGCTTTAGACCGACTTTCTAAGTTCTGAGTTTGAGCCAATCCCCAATAATTAATTGTTTAATCGTCAACAAGTTGGTGAAAGATTTCCGCAGCGACGTTAAACTCCATATTCACTCACTCACTCACTCACTCACATCCCGTGGGACCACTGTATAAAAAGTTCTCAGAAGTAACTTTTATTTGATCATTTACATTATGTCAGGATTCCCGCAGCGACGTTAAACTCCATATTCACTCACATTATGTCAGCTCTGTAAACTTCACTGTGGTAGTTCAACCTAGGGTCATCAGTACACGTAACAGGACCAGGTATACTGCATCACTAAGTGCTACCAGTATTGCAGGTTTACTCCTGCCATAATTAGCAAGCTACAATATGACTGAACTGGTCTTCAAACCACCCCTAACATCACCTCTTTTGGTTGCATATTTTCTAACAATAAATTCTTGTTTCCTGGAAAACAAAATTGTAAACTTTCCTCTATTTTTTATTTATAATTAGGTTGAAGAATTAAGTACAAAAGCAAAACAGGAAAGGAAAGAAATGGAAGACCGCCATACACTAGTGCAAAAAATGGTAAGTTTGACATTTCTTTAGGATAATATTGGATTTGTAAATTAATATTTTTCGCTGGCATTTTCATGATTTTTATTGCCGTTGAGGTCTACATATAGTATGTCCATAAATTACTATATACTGTGAATCATGAAATTAATGTGTCACTAATTTAATGCGACCTAGATTTTAGACGTAAATGCGACACCAATAAAATGCGAACGGCCGTTTCCATACATTTTTTCCTCCAAGTTTTACCTTTAATGCGCAGCAATTAAATGCGACAATGCGGCGGTCGCATTTTTCGCATTAATATTCTGCTCGCATTAATTTCATGATTTACAGTAATTATTTTGGATAAGAGAATGCAATCTCCTGTGACATTGCCTCCTTTGTTGCATGTGTTCTAGTTGTAAGTCGTCAATCTACAACAGCAATGAAATACTGTGGAAAACAGTTTATCTCAAATCACAAACATTTATTAATTAAGATTCAATGTAGAGTTGCCTCCCCTTAGCATGTACATGGCTGCGTTCCGGCTGCAATACATTTCTCTACGAAGGGCTACATAGTGCTACAGTAGCCGTTCAGCCAACACATGGTAGCACTACATAGCACTACTATTTTCTCCAGCTTTTGAGCCTGTAGTGTGTTGTAGGAAATAGTAGGAAAACCCAAAATATGAAGGGAATGGACTGCATGCATGTGCAACCTGATTTCCTGCTATTTTCCTACCAAATCGTTCAGCCAGCTACTGCTTTTTAGAATAGTAGCATAGTGTAGAGAATTGTAACGCAGCACTGTTTTTATAATTTTTAAAGCACAAAGAACATTTTTTCTCTGTTGATTTCCAACTTGCTCTGTATATTGTTATGTGAATAAAATCATTTCGCTGAGACACTAAGTAGATATTTGTTCGCATCAAACCAATGACATTGTGTAACAATAATGTACCTTCAAAATGATGAAGAGTTCCAATCAGATCCCTAACTTCATATATCAAAATACCAAAGCATCAAAGAAATATGTACCTCAATTCTCTTTGCAAACATTGATCTAAACAACTCCAGTGTTTGCTGTAGTCAAAATAAGATTGATTATCCATGGTCAGTCAGCAACACTACACAATAGGTGTAGCAGTTTGTTTTCCTGCTGAAAGTGACAATATGTTAATGGCACTGTCTGTAGGTTTGGAAGTATATATGCATTTATTCATTAAATGAAGACACTTAGCAGTGCTCATGCACTTCATCTAGATTATTACACCAACTGCAGTTATTGTCATCACACTTTCACATAATATGTTCATCATAGGTATGCATCATTAACACCATATCATCTATGTCATTGGCAAGCCCAACTTCACTCCTTGACACAAATAGAAACCATCACATTACACTGTTGGGTTGAACTGTCATGTTGAACTCTGAACTCTCATGTTCAAGGTGATAAGACTGTGGAGGTTGGTGTCAGCGTTCCCTTCCTCTTTCTGTTCCTGTTCCTGTTCCTATTCCTGTTCCTGTTCCTGTTCCTGTTCCTGTTCTTCTTTCTGTTCTCGTTCCTCTTTCTGTTCCTGTTCTTTCTTCCTTTACCATGTCTTCTTTGCTTTCTTTCCTCACCTGTCCTGTGACGCCGTTTCCTTCTTCGTCTTCTTTCCTTCTTATCGCGTAGCTTCTTGTCTGTACTTTGTTTTCTAATTTCTGCACTGGATTTTCCTGGCTTTAGTTTTGTCAGTTGGGACTTGGTGGTGTTAGCAGGAGTGGTTGTTGTGGTGCTTGTGTTCATTGCCTGCTTGACCTTGGATATCTGTTTTGCTGGACTTGGGCTTCCCTTCAAGCTCTTTACTTTCTTTCCTTTGACAACTGTATTTTCAACGGCTGGAGCATGTTTCTTTTCATCAGCTAGAGCATCTTCAGACTGAGCAGGTTCCTCATTAGCCTGGTCTTCAGATGGAGATGCTTCTTCAGGTTGTTCCTGCTGAACCTCTTGCAGGGGAGCAAACTCTTGCTTCACTTTAACAAAATCTTTCAGTGGAATATCCTTGACCAGCTTTCCCTTGTTCTTGGACGGTTCTTCACATCTAGGTTCTTCATAAGAAAAGAATTTCACGTCAGTTTCTTTCATCCACTTTGCCAGCCAGAGAAGTCGGTTGTCACACACAAGGTAGTTCCCATCCACAGAGAGCGCCTGGATGTTTGGAAAGACTTTCCTCAGCGAGGGTGGAAGCGTCTGGATGTCGTTGAAGGTCAGGTCAAGCTCTGTCAGGTTCATCATCAATGGAGTGTCGTCAATTATCCCGAGAAATTTCTCCACAAGACTCTGGCTGCCCATGAGTCCAAGCTTCTCAAGTTTAGGCATTGCTGTTAAGAAGTTGTCCTCCAGTTTGAAGTCCTGTGTTGTTGGGACATAGGATATGTACAGGGACGTCAAGTTGTCCATGTTCTTAAAGGCTCCTGTAGCTATCTTAGTAATGGGGTTGTTAGAAAGGGTCAGTGTGGAGATGTTTCTCATGTTTGCAAACACACCTTTACCAAGAGTTCTCAATTCATTGCCTTGGAGGTTGAGGTACTTCAAGGACTTGAGTCTAGCAAGACCTCCTGATTTGATGATTCCAACTCTGTTGTTCTCCACAGTGAGGTATTCTAGTTTGGATGTGTTGGCGAACAGCACTCTCTCAATGTTGGCAACTTGGTTGGAGCCCATGTAGAGCTTCCTGAGATTGTCAGGCAGACCTCTGGGGATGTAGATGAGCTTGTTGTGTCTCAGCCAGATCTCCTGGAGCTTCTTCAGCTTGTTGAAGGCCATGAAGGCCACTCTAGTGATGTTGTTGTTGTTGATAGCCAGCAGTCGGAGGTTAGTAATATTTTCAAGATCCCTCTTTCGAATTTCATGAATATTGTTGTGGCCCAAACGTAGGTCAGTCACAGAGAAAGGAATTCCTTGAGGAACTTTTTTCAGCTTACAGTGAGAGAAGTCGATGAGCTGCAGAACTGGACTGCCCATCTTGAGTGCTGGAATACTGGCCAGGGGGTTGTTGTTGAGGAAAAGATAACGGAGATACTTCTGATTTTTGAAAGCATCTTCGTGAATTTTTACAATGTTGTTGTATCGCAGGTCCAGGTAATGGAGGTTTACATTCTTGTGAAATGTCTTGGCGTGGATGATGCGTATCTTATTTGTGCCGAGGTTCAGCTGGAACAGCGATGCCAGGGCATCTAGAACTCCTGTCACTGTAGCAATCTTGTTGTTGGCCATGTTCAGAATCTTCAAGTTGTTCATCCCATCAAAGGACTTGGAATAAATCCGTGCGATGTTGTTATTGGACAAGTCAATGGTCATGAGATTAGGAAGATTGAAGAAAGCATCTTTTTTAATTACACGTATCTTGTTTGCATTGATTTTGAGAACCTCAACTTTTACAAGCTTTTTAAAAGAATTTGTCACTAGTCCTTTGAGAGCATTTCCTTCCAAGTTGATAATTTGAGTGTTGGCATCAAAGTCTTTTGGTGGAATCAAAAGTCCAACCTTTGAGCAGTCGCTGACATTATTAAGGCATGATTTGCACTTGCTAGGACACACGGCTGGGGGTGGTGTTGTCACTATTGCCATGGCGATGGTAGAGGAGATAACTAGGATCCAAAATATGCTGATAGTCATTTTGATTTTGTTGCTGGTTTACAGTTCTTTCATATCTGAAAATAATAAAAGATGGTGATTTATATGTTGCAAACATATTTTATAATGTCAGAAAGAATACCAATAAACCATTAATGGCATAGTTTTTTAAGGAAGTTTTATTGATATCCAAGTCTATAAGAGTAAAAGTAATATTACAATAGATATAAACAGATTTATTTTTTTAATATAAAGTTAAATACAAGTGTAATGGAATGCAATGGTTATAATCTAATTTTGAAAGATTATATCTGTTTTATGGCCAATATACTTGTAAAGAAAACCGTTCTATTATTTGAAAATACTTTGAAAGGAAGTGATCATTACATATGGGTGAAAGATTCCTGCTGTGACATAAGGAAATGAGAAATCTATCTAAATAATAAATGGATATATGTCTGACTGTGTACAGCTGGTGTACAGACTAGCAACAATGATTTTATTCCAGATTGGGGGGAAATAGTTATCATAACAAGTAATTTGTTGGGGAACTGTAAGTCTGAACATTCAAATTTGAATCCTGTTAAAGGCATAATATCACGGATGATTGACCTATATAATGAACAAACAAATTTCTATCTGAGATAAAATTATGCATGATTTGTTCACCCAAAAGTTGGTATTTACTGATGTACTTATCACCCAGCACTTGATAGTTATAAAACAAATAATATTTTATATTTAAAAAGGGAACGTTCCGCTTTTATCTTGTCTTTGATGCATCACTGTTTTAAGAAGAAATGTGTAGTGCAGTGGAGATTTGTCAACCACACAGCGGTGGAAAGCTTTTTAGAAATTACTAGTACAAACATGATTTTGTGTATGTCAAGTGAATGTACTTTGCGTATATCTAAGAACTAGTCCAAAACAACCATAAATATCTCTGATATTATGCCTTTAACCCTCTCACTGCTGGATTAGGCACAGATACTGTTCGTTAGGGAATCTCTGGTTGCCTTCAGCAGGGAAAGGGTTAAGAGAGCAGTGTACTGTGAGATGGGGCAAGGTGGGTGGGAGATGGAGATCGTTTCAAGTGGAATAGTGTTTGTCTGTAAAGCTGAGCTCTGAAAGCTAATCCATGTCATAGCATCCACAAAGGAGCACATTGCAGCGCTATCACTAATGCAATCATGATAATGTCAGAAATAGAAAGGAAATGTTGTGCTTTTTTCACTGTATTCTGAGTCACTACCACGTTCATCCTAAATCGTATTACAATCATGTAGTTCTATACCAGAGAATGAGAAAGTATTGATGTTTGTGCTATTTCTATGGAACACTGGAAATCCTGTACAGGCATCATATTCAGACGGATTAGTCTTACTCTGTTTTTAATGTACACATTTGTTTAATATTACATTTGTAAATGCTGCTATTATGCATGAAGTGTCATCTAGTTTTAATATTTCAAAAGTAAAATATTTCTTTGAAAGATTTTGATATTTGAAAAATATATTATTTTTTTCAACAAAGTTTAAACATTCCTGTGTAAGTCCATAATATTATCTTTAATATCTTTAATTTTAATTATTAATTGAATCTGTTCTATCAATTGCATAATTATGTTCATACTTATTGTAAATAATGATGAAATATTTTCGAGATTTTTTTTATTATAAGATATTTGTATATGAGTGAGATAATTATATATGAAGGAAATATACACATACATATGAGAAAAAGAGCTTCTCGATAATTTTATCTCGACTGTTTTATTGAAAATTAAAGTGTGCGTATATGATAAACCAGATGAATGTTCATGTTGGATTTAATATATTTGTATTACTGCAATGTATGCATTTTGTCACTGCATTGTCCTATGTTTGGAATCGTATCTTAATATTCTTGTGTACAATATATAAAATCAGATTACCTAGGATGTCTTCCCTCAGATTTGCATAACTGTGTTGACAATATGTAGAACACAAGAACAGATCACAGTTTCAAGAATGTTAGTAAAGAAAAATATGATAGCAATCAAAAGATAGCAGCATAAAAAAACAGGCAGTAAGCTTTTTTGCTTGAAAGAAAAGTTTATTGTAAAACTGACAGAACAATGAAGGGCTCAGCATGTATCCTTGCATGAAGCTATGCTCAGGGCAACTATGTTTTTTATTAGTATGCCCATGTCCTCAGTGTTTATTTGTGTGGCTGACCCCGGGTTACCTCAGTCACCTCAGGACAACTGTCAGGCAATACAGCTACTTGTAAACAAACACATCATCTTTCAAATGCCAGACTTGTGTTTAGTCTAGGTATTTCTTTTTTAATAATCTGAATATGTAATGCTTGCAATATTAAGTAATAAGTACAGTTACCACTTCTTGAGTAATTATTACTACCTTTACATGCTATTATTTATAGACAATTTACTTTTATATCTTACAAAATATGTTATAATTCTTTCTTTTTAAAATGATGCCGATATTGTAGCTTCTCTCACCAGATCATTTTCTTCATGCTTTTTCTCCACGATATGGTCTAAATAACCACAGAAGGAGACCACAGAAGGAGGCCAACAGTTGTCCATGGAATTTCTTTGATTACATTAGAATGAAACACCCGCGCCACTGGGTCAGAATATGTTAGTGTTAGATGTCTGCCGGTACATGGAGTTTCTGCTGGCACTGCAAGACTTGCCACTGGCTCTTCGTGTGGAACCACTCATCCTGTGACTCACAGCTCTGTGGCGGGGTGGGGCAGGGTGGGGGTTGGCGTAGGGTGAGATGGTGCATTGAAAGTGCATGTAGTCTGTTCAGGTGGGGTGCCGATATTATACAGTTACTCCTCCCTTGGCTAATATACACCAGCAATGAATCATAGATCTAGAGTAGCATGCAGTTGTCCTAGGCTCACCTCCCACCATAAACACTTCACACGATCACTGAAATATTGTGGAATATTCATGTACCAAAGGGCAAGCCAGAAGTTACTCACTAGAACTATTGACAGTTGGAACATTATTTTTTGGATTACATTGTTTTACGATTCTTAGCTTGTTATTGTAATGGTAGGTGTAATGTCGTAGGGCGAGCTACGCCTGTTAATATGTATATAATAATTAGCAGTTTGAACCTGTTGAATTGAATAATTACAATATACTCATGACCTTTGTATCCAGAGACCTGTTCAGGAGGGCGCGAACCCCCGAGTACACGCGTGAAATCACCTTGGAAACATTCATCCTTCATATGTAACTCGCGTAAACTCACCCTTCTGAACAGGGGCCTGTTCAGGAGGGCGCGAACCCGCGAGTACACACGTGAAATCACCTTGGAAACATTCATCCTTCATATGTAACTCGTGTAAACTCACCCTTCTGAACAGAGGCCTGTTCAGGAGGGCGCGAACCCGCGAGTACATGCATGAAATCGCCTTAGCAACCTTCATCATTCATATGTGATGTCACGCGATAACTCGCGTAAACTCGCCCTTCTGAACAGGCCTCAGGCCTTTGACCACTACCAAGGGAGATAACTTTGTAATTAACATGACATTTTGACATATTTTCCTTTCAGAAATGCACTCACAATATTTTCCTAAGTTCTTTCCATATGACTATAGTCAACCAATATAGTACTATGCAGTGATTCCAAATGTTCTTAGTTCAATGTTCCAGCCCTAGGAATGTAGTGTTCTGAAGTCAACTTTACAATATATCCCTCCATGGTGTACACTCCAACAATAACACGTGTCTGTTGTTTTCTCGTAACACACTGTCATGTGTGCTTTGAGCATAATATCAGGAATGCGTTATTACATTTTTCGTGTGTTACTAACATTTGTCCATGCGTTATTAACATTTGTCCATGCATTACTAACATGTGTCCATGCGTTATAATTTTTTTTCCGTGTTTTATTAATGGGGTCAAATGTAATAAAGCATGAATGTTTGATGGGGTTTTTCAAACATCATTTCAATATTCAGCGCTCTAATCCACTTTACAGACGACAGCATAACCTAAACCTTTGTATGACTATACAAACTGTAGGCATTGAATGAATCGCTCGTAAAATCATTGTATATATTAATATTCTAAATTGTATACGAGGTATATTTGTGTATTATTGTCGTGATATATGACAGTTAACACACGGCCCGAGGGCGTTACCGGCACGTAATACACTCCGCTTCAGGAATTACCCCTCGGGCTAATTCCTTCAACGTCGTGCATTACATACCGTAACACCCTCGGGCCGTGTGTTAACTATCACATAGGATCATAGTAGAATGAATACGTTGTCTGTACTGCTGCAGTGCAGTTATCTTCCTTGGCAGATTTAACCACAACACTTAACACTACATGTGTTATAGGCTTCCTACTACTATACACTTACTACAGACTTGTGCCACATAATTATATGCATGAGCAAACTTTATCTACTTCAAACCCATTCAGCAAACTACTGCTTTCAGAAAAAGTAGCATAGTGTACGAAATGCAGTGTAGCATGAATGCAGCTGGGTTTGCAATTTGCTAGAAAGTTTAATTTTCATCATTTGCAATCCATGAAATTATCTAAGCACAGTTTTATGATGTGCCACATTGAGACTGCATAGATAAATACAAACAGTTAATTAGTCTTCTTTTTTTTTGCTCTTAGCAAGTTTTAACATAGACTTATAAATAGCTATCTATGTAGGCATGCAAATTGATGAGAAATCTAATCGTCAGATAAGAACAATAAATTATAGATATATTTTGCAGAATATTTGGAAGAATTCTATAGAATTTTATGTTTATTATTACCAAGCTGGTTATATGGGTGTATTATTCTATTGTTCACTGTTTAGATAAAATAATATAAATATTATTTCTTATTTCCGGACTTTCCATATGTTCAATGGACAGCTGAACAAAATATGCAAGTAAAAAAATACTTCTATTAGCGATACAAGCAGTAATCTATAAATGTTTCAACTTAGCTGACAATCTATGAAATACATACTTTATGAACTTAATTGTTCAAAGTTCATACAAGAAACATTATCTTCTATGTATCTATTTTCTCTCTAATTCCATGTTAATCTTGATTCTGGTAGATCTAGCTAGTGATCCTCTTTCATATTAATCACAAAATTGTTTATTTTCATACAACTTTTATTTGAACATATAACTTTCATATAATTTTTATTAGGAAATTGAATCATTCTCTGTTTAAATGTTCTTAGAGAATTCAGGTTTCTGTATTGTGTATAAGAAATTCCAAATTTAAATCAAAATTAGTTCTTTATATTCATGTTTGTTTTGTTTTTCAATTTACCACATACATATTTACTTTAATATTGTAGTTATCTGCTGTTTACTTAAGTGGTTATATATTGGAACTACAAATTATGTTTTTCGTTAGTGATAGAAAATTGTAAAACAAGTTGAGAAACATTTGCTTCAAAATACAAATAATGTTTTTCCTTAGTAAGAAACATTTGCTATTTTAAATATTATCATATAAGAATATTTACATATGTCAGTTCAATCTTACCTTTTCTGTGTGAATGTTCTAATTCAATATAGTAAATTCCTACAGAAGTGTCCTAATCCAATGACAGACACATAGTGGAATCCTACTGTGGTGATATCTCACAAGCCTATGAGATAAGTAAAACTAGAATTATTGTGCTGTCGAGATGAAGGAACACTTATAGTCTGTTTCTGATATGTCTATAAGTCACTCACACATGTGTATGCTGTTTCATTATTGTAATATTGCCTTGGGTATTACGTTCGAATCTTGCTATGACTGATTACCATAGTTATTGAAATTTAGAAGTTTCAATTGTAGTAGGGGGGAATATTTTTTCATTTTGCTTCTGTCTCACATGTCTTGTGTGTGAGAAAATTACAGCTTTTGCTCAGGATTTTTTGTGGTACAGATTTACCCTACTCCTGCAGGATTATGCACTACCACACCACTATGGGGCATTTATGGTTGCCTCCAGCATGGAGAGGGTTAATGTAGGAGCGGAAACTGCAGCAATTGTTAAATTAAATACCCATAAGGTATGAATGCCGAATGGTGTGTGTGAATCAAGATATGTAACCCTTCTCCTTGCATATATAAACAACCACATTTGTGACACAATCTTGAAAGCCGGTATCAATCTCTAACACCCACAACCACTCCCAACACTACCACCACCACCGCCACCAATATGGAAGACATTTGATGACCGTGTTCCTGTTCCACGGAATGATGGTAGTGCTACAAAGAGTTGTAATTCTCAGATTGATAGCAAGTTCCAGCTCTCGTAGATCTAGAATCATTCTGTGCAGTGTGACAAGGAATGTGTCTTCTCATTGGAAAACACTTCCAGAAGTAGAATTATTAAAATGTCGCGCCTGTAATCGTACCATAAAGGCATCTGGCTTTGTTCACCATCTGTGATTGATGGTTGTTGTAGGCTCTTCTCCCTCTATGAGCAAGTAGTGGTGAAATAACTGTGGAAAATCATTTAAAACACAAATTGACCAATTCCAGCATGGCAGAGTTACCTTTAGACTGGTGCTGTCAATCACCAACACCTACTTCAGCTTTAACAACATTGGAAGGTTTTACTTTGCTGTCTAAACTTACTAGAAATACAAACTTCCACAGTCTATGCTTACTAGCAACACAATCTTCCAAGTAGATAATGTTACAAATATGTCATACCATCCACACCAAACTTCTCTGGATTTCCATTTGCGACTACCTCCATCTTGTAAGAGTTGACCGAGTGGTTCTGTCGGAGATAAGTAAATTGTTGTTGTTGCCTCAGGTGGAAGTGCTTGGTCAGGCACCGAGGTCATCCATTAGCAGGATTAGTGTGGGCATCAGGCACTGGCTTACTGTTACCGGTCATCCATTCACAATCATCAGAGAACACTTGATTGCGTTTAGACTTGTATTGAGGCACTGCCATTTAAGGCCTGTCTGTATGCTTGGCAGATATGCATGTCTGTATGCATGGCAGATTTCTGTTTGCTCTGTTGTCCAAGCAGATTTTCTGTTTACTGATACATTCATTACCATTTGTACTAGTATATATCATTTATATAAGCTGTTAGTGCAATATAACATTTATAATGTAATTTTAGCCATCTCACTGCTGGATTAGGCACAGACGCAGTCATTAAGAGCACATCCAGTTGTCTTCAGCACTGAGAGAGTTAAAGTTGAAAGTGCAACAGGTTTTTTCTAAAGGAGATGAAATGTACATGTGTGGTATATTTTTCTAAATGTTAAACACTTTTAAGTAATCTAGAGATACTTCAAATGTTGATGTATATTTAACAGACACTAATTACTAGGTTGATATATGCTGGCAACTAGCTATACCATACAATAATTTAACGAAACCTATTCCTGCATGTTCCAATATTAGACTGAAATACAGACCCAACATGAAATTCATACACCCCCTTTTTCTTGTAAAAGGCCTTATTAGTTTGATCGTGGACATGGAGAGGGTGCCAACATGTGGCATCATGGGATGTTTAAATGGCAATGTTCTTAAGGCGGTTTATTTATCCACCGATACGAGTGTATTCAAGAGAAGCAGCTGAGGAGTAGAGTTTCTTATGATTCACAGGATAATAATGTTCCTGGCTAACTTAGCAGTCATTGTTGGTCTGTGAACATGTCCTGTGGAGGCTAGTGGCGACATGACTTCCAGTCTGGTCATCGACTTCCAGCTTTACCGTGAGTCAGTCAGATCTGCTACCGTGAGTCAGTCGGACCTGCTGATGTAGAGTTCAGACCTGGCTAATGTTATCACATTGTTGTAACACTGATCGTAGACTTTTATAGATCATTGGCATATTATATACAGTGATCATGAGCATGTATGAATTGTGGGCATTCATCATGGACAATGTGATCATGGATATTCATTGACTTTATATATCATTATCTTATGATATTGAACATGGGTTTTCAGATGTCAAGTAGAGATTGTGAACATACAATAATCATGGACCTGTAGACATACATATATTTTAGACATACAGAGGTTATGAAAAAAAGCAGATAACATGCATGATTAAAGTTTTAATCAATTCAACAACATGACTTCTTTCATAGTTTATCTTCAGATGTGAAACTCATTACTGAATACTTTGCCTAGCTGGCTTATCAGTTTCCACAGTCTTTATCCCAGACACATTTCTCTAAGATTCATTCAGTAGTTCTTCAGGAGATTCATTCCCACTGAGCGATGACAACATTAAAAAAGGTTTTACGTTATGGTGAATGTGGTAATTAACATACTTCATGGTAGTCTTGATATTAATCAGTTATCAAAAGAAATCACTAACAAACTAATGTTTCACAACCTTTATCACAGTACGCAGAGTTTTGTGGAAATCTATCTCAGGACCTCACAGTGGCTTCTTATGGTACTGCTGTTAAATATTAAATGTTTCAACCAACCTGAAGTAAAATACAATGATAACAGAAATGAGAAAGAATATCTATGCATTCATGTATGGAGCAGTTTGTTCAACTGTCAGATCATACTGTTGGTTGTACATTTATTTTAAAGTGTAATGGATTTTAGCAGATTTGTCTATACCAGATTAGCTAGATTACAAAGTGGAAATATAATTTAAAATATTACAGGATTGGAAACAAAAACAAGAAAATAAATCTAATGTGATGTAGGAAATTATTTTATTTAGGTATGACAGTCATGATTGCAGTTGTATTGAACTTTGTATTGGACAAGTTAATAATACATGTATTCATATACTTTGATTGTAATATAGTGATACATGGACACATTTATCCTCAAGTATTTTGTAATTACTTAACCCTCCTCCTGACCGCAATCAGATATTGCAGAGAACAGCAGGATGATGTCAGTGTACTCTACTGTTAGTTGTGTTCATTATCAACATTTGTAATACATTTCATACCTGTATTGGGACAGAATGATCCATGTGAGGCGAAAGGCGAAGGATTTAAATATCCAGTCTGTCTGAGTGTAAGTGACCACATCAAACAGCTAGAAAACAATGTAGTTAGGCTAAGTATAGCTCTTGCTACCATATATATTATATATAGTACTTGCTTCCTCTGTCAAAGTTGTCGCAAATGGGTGAAAGATTCCCGCAGCGACGTTAAACTCTATAATCACTCACTCATCTGTCAAAGCTATCAATGTATCATGTCTATATTTCACTTCTGTTTTAGAACTGTGTGTATCTGATTAACCACAAGAATATAATGCATGTACTCTACCATGTATACTCTATTATATGTTTATAACCATGGTTTCCATTAAAGTATCCTAATTCAAACTCAGTTGGTTATCAATGTTCAGTTTGAAAGTGTTGAATATTGTCAGTTTAACCCTCTCCCTGCTGAATTATGCACAGGTACAGCCCTATAGGGCATTTCCGGTTGCCTTCAGCAGGGAGAGGGTTAACACAGTCAATTACAATGTCACTCGGATAACATGTGAATAGTGTTGTTGCCATTGTCACATTGGCTATCAAATAATTTGTTTTGTCTAATAAATACATAAAAGCAGTTTACATCCACTATAAAATGTATACATAATGATTTCATATCTTATCCATTTTCCTCTTCTCGCATATTTATCGACACAACCGTAGCTTTTTTTTTAATGAACCATTTCTAGATGTACTCATGTCATAATTTGTTATTTTTTGTGGCAAACCTGGTATGAAATGATAAGTGTGAATCCAAACTTTATCCTGCATTATCTACTATTCATCAATGCAACTCTGATAAATAGCTGTAGTAATTTGCTTTGTGAATGCCACCCAGAGCAAGCAGCTTTACTGCAATACTCAGTGCTACAGATGTTGCAGGTTCCCTCCTGCTGTGTGCTAAAGCCATGAGAGGACTGAAATACTTTTGAAATTGGCTCTAATTCCCAATGAACGAAAACAAAATAAATGATGTGCTGTTGTCATTTGTGTTTCAGGATGTCTCAGACAGCAGTAAATCGAGTGAGGATGACGCGGACAATATGGAAGGCTATCTCTTCAAGAGGACCACCAACGCCTTCAGAAGCTGGGTTAGGTAAGAACCCGCTTACCACGGAGAGTTCTAGCTACTCTTTAACCCTCTCCCTGCTGAAGGCAACCAGAGATGCCCTAATAAGCAGGGGCCCTATTCTCGAAACATTCTTACGATATTCTTAGCCTAAGAGTAAGAACGTTTTTAACTTTATCTTAAGGATATCTATAGCATGAGCTATTCACGTTATTAAGCTAAAAAGATCTTAAGAAGTTTCGAGAACAGGGGCCCTGTACTTTTACCTAATCCAGCAGGGAGAGGGTTAACCCTCCTGATGGCAATCTGAAATGCCCTGCATAGCTATGATTGCATTTATAATGTTAACCCAGCAGCTATTTATAGATATTTTCATTCCACTGCTAACATTATTTTCTCAACTTTTGTCATCCAACCTTGTTCTTGATATTGGTCTGGGTAATTCTTTTCAAATCGGTCAATCATATGCTGTTTTAGTACACCTTACAAGACAATCCATCGACTGTTCACCAGTCCTATAAACTTTTAAACAGTGTTTACACAACAGAACCATAACGTTTAAGACAGAAGTATCTCTATGGATATTTAGTAGACTACGATCACGTGATATCTCATTCGTATGTATATCTGATATCACTGTAGTTCCTGTTTGTATTGGATCAAACTTGGCAATGACTACAATTTCGGTAAAAACTACTTTTCTATTTGCATTTGGAACCACTTAACCATATTAATAGTAAAAAAATACACTTTTAATCGTTGGCATTTTGCCAGTGGAGACAAATATGTAAAAAAAAATATATATATTTTTGATTCATAGCAGAATATATTTACCTAGTTGTAAGCTTTTTGACATCAAAACATTCCAGATTGTACAGAATTGTTATGTTTCAATAAAATATAGTCGCGGATGGACATTGCTATGAACTTACTGTTACACAAACTACTGTAAATCATGAAATTAATGCAAGCAGAATATTAATTCGAAAAAATGCAACCGCTGTATTGTCGCATTTAATTGCTGCGTATTAAAGGTAAATACACATGTACCGGGAAAAAACATGTATGGAGACATGACCATTCGCATTTTATTAGTGTCGCAATTACGTCTAAAATCTAGAGGCGTTGGTGACACATTAATTTTGTGATTTACAGTATTTCGATTTCATCTTCTGACTACTTATATTGATATTTGGCCACTTTAAGTTTCGGGCAAAGCAGAAATGTCAACTTTGTTTACCAACTTCTTCATATGAGTTAATAAAACGCAGACGAGGACAAAAACTAAATGACCTTGACCTCAAGATGGAGTTTTAATATCCATCACATGTCTCAAGTGTAATTTAAAGTGATTCTATCATTTCTTGTGTTTGTAATCAGCATGATCTAGGCATGTCTCACTGCAATACTTCAGTAAACATGTATTTAGATGCGGCTGTATTTGGCCCTGACAACACGACTGTGGTAACCTGAGATCTGGTACAGTGTTTTGGCTGTGTTTACATAGACCAGGGTGGGATTGTGCCCCTGGAACTGTGGCAAGATGATCACTTCCACAGATGCCTGCAGATCCAGTGTTACTCCATTTAGAAGTCTTTATTTCATTTTATGAGTGGGAAGCAAGGTCGTTCTTCATAAACACAATACTGAGACACGGTAATTACATCGTGATTTTTTTCTCTCCCTCGTTTGAATATTTTCGCAATAACTTTAGAAGTGTAGTGCTATAAATTGTGAGTTTTATACAATCTAAACTAATGGTAATAATGTATTTATTTCTTTTAATGGCTTTTTAATTTTCTTGTTTTCATACTAAGGCTATATATTGTAATACATGAAAGTTCTGTCAACAAGAAAGCGATGTGAGAAGTCATAATGGTTTAGAGTCACATAGTGTTTTCTTGACAAAGTAGCTTTGAGGTTTTAGGTGTAAAAGGATAAGAATGTCAACAGAATTACATAAATCAAAATAACTGGTTCCAACACATTTTTATGTCACTGTTAGTTTCTGCTTGTCATAGCTTGTCATTAGGAAAGTATTTTATTTGAGTACAGTCTTATCCCTATATAACACTTTACTGTCATATGCACCCTTTCACGGGGGCGGGATGTAGCGCAGTGGTAGAACGTTGGACTTCGGAGCCAAAGGTTCCAGGTTCAAATCCCGTCCCGGGGGGGCCCGGCATCAATGTTACCTTTCTGACGCGATATTGATAGGATGCTTTGACTGTAGAGTGGCAATGCAGTTATCATCCTTGGTCTTGTCAGTACCAGCCAGTGCTCGTAGGTTTACTGCAACATTCAGCGCTACGGATGTTGCGGGTTTCCTCCTGCCGTAAACTGACAAAGTTGTGATGTTAGTGAAAGATTCTAGAAAGCGACTTTAAACCCCAATTAAAAAATAAATAAAAATGCCACTTTCACAAAGCTTTTATATTAACCTCCTCACTGCTGTGGGATATATATATTTCCAAAATACATGCACAGTTGAACAATTCAGCAGGGAGAGGAAACCATAGGAGCTGCAAGTAGACACGATATCCGGTGACATAAACTGGTCAAAAATCTAAATGCGCAAAAATCCACTGTCACGTCACAAACAATCCACTGTCACGTCACAAACAAACGTCACAATCATGATGTATTTCACCTGTCACTGGAAATAACATTAGACTAGACTTGCACTCGCTATACCATTCTTATCATACATCTTTTTTTTTTTATCGCTACGAAAGCGCTATGGTCTCTTAGTGGATGATAATAACATTATGAAAGTTCCACCAGCCTAGTTTCCTCTACTTGAGATATATACTGTGTAATTCTGTATGTTTGATCTCTGCATCAAACTACATGTATCAACAACACAGAGTGTATGGTAGACTATTTGTTGACCATCCACAAACATTTACTACCTGCACTACAATCTTGTATTACAACATGCACCCACTGCTCAAAGATATGGACATGTATTTGAACCAGTTGTACAATATGCTTGCTGTCTATCCGTCGTAATCAGATATGGAATTTAGATATCATCAAGGATGATATGAATGCATTGATCTAAGTGCGTTATGTTTATCAAATATTACAAAAATAAGTTCTAAAAATATGTATTATATTGGTGATGTTGAAAAGCAAGAGTTTATGTGTTGGTAAAGAAGTTCTGAAAATGAACATCATCACCTAGTCTTTTGTACCGTGAATAAGGCCACAATAGTATAGTTTCACACACAAGTTTCTATTACCAATTCATTAAGGTGTGTGGTATTTATTTATATATTTAATAAAGAAATATAGATGTCGGGTGGGTGTCTTTTAAAAATACATATGGTGTTTTTTAACTACATGTATATGAAATGTGTGTTCTTTAAAAGTGACTGAACTTCAAAATATATTCAATTCTGACAGACAGCATTAACCTTCTGCCTGCTGGATTAGGCACAGACAAAAACATCTCCGGTTGCCTCCAGCACAGAGAGGGTTAAACCCCACATTTTAACAAGAACCAACTCGACCAGTATCATGAACTATCAGACGGAAAAAAACAAACATGGAACACGGAATGCAGAAAACCTGTAAAACGCTGTCAGACATGCATGTGTCACTGATACAGGCACAGTTGGAATGCACTAAACTTAACTCTCGTGAGTCACTAAACATGGCATCGTTGAATCAAACAGGAAGCATAGCCAGTCTCATCATTTTCATCTTCGTCAAGTGTTCCTTAGTATTCCGAATACTTGGAATTTCATGCTGGTATCAGGCTTTCAAACAATCAATTTCAAATTTTTATTAAATGCTGTTGAGATAGTTCATGAAGGGTTAACTGGATCCAGTATTATAGACAGAAATGGCAGCTGGCAGGAAAAGTTAGATAAACACTTTCAACATAAACAAGAAAATCCTATATCGTGGTTTTATTCTCATCCTAGTGTGAGAAGCTTTTGTAGTAAGTTAAATCTTGATAAAGGATTACGTGGAATTTGCTTAGCTGTCATCTGCTAATAAACAAGTTATTTTCAAAACGTCTGTTATTACAATATGAAAGACGGGCTTCAATTCTTAAGAAAATATTTACATGCTGGATAATACGTAAAGTTATTCAAAACAATTCAATTACTGGCGTAGAATATAATTATTACAAAGAAAAAGAAGAATGTGAATCTTTTCCAGGTGGATTATATCTCAGATTTTGTCAGGATTGTGTAAATTGAAAATACTTGGAGTGTTAAAACAGATCTGTTTGTATCACACATGTTGAAACTGTTTGCCAGTCATGCATGAGGTAACAAAGAAGTTCAAGGAGTTCTATCTCAATTGACAGCAGGGACTTTTCTATGGCAGATTGATAAGTTACAGGAAAATGTCTAATTTTGTGTCTAATTTCGTGTCAGTGGTTAGAAGCATTCCTTTTCTCTCTGAAAATAATCTAATTACTGGTAATGGCTGTAACTTGTGATAGAACGTATCCAAGTACAGGGTATGGTTTCTCGAAGCTCTCTTAGGCGCTAAGGGACCATAGCACTCTCTTTCCCCATAGCTAATACATTGCTAAGAGAGTGCTATGGTCCCTTAGCGGCTAAGAGAGCTTTGAGAAACGTATCCAAGTACAGGTTGTTTAAGCAGTGTGGTAGGACAGTAGCTAGTGCGTTGGACCACAAAACTGGAAGCTCAGAGTTTGACTCAAGCTCTGAGTTTATAAAACCTTTTGAGTACGATTTCACGCTAAAGCTCAAATTTTATATGAGGATTTGTGAACAAAAACATTGAGTTGAGCATAAAATCATTATCAAAGTTTGTAATCTCAGGGCCTCATGTGTTCTTTGATATTAGGGAGCAGTTCCATATGGTGTGTAATGGATGTTCTGTAATAAATCTGTCATTTTATACCTCGCTAAGATGTCCAACCACTCAGAAATAAGACAGCGATCAGATATCAACCTTGTAGACATGACAGATTTTCAAAAAATTAACTTATCAGAGAATGTTTTGGACAGAGCCTGGTAAACAATTTTCCCAGTCTAATTTGAAAATGCTGAAACCAAATATGCCAATTACCAGGCTGAAATTTGATGTTTTGAGATTATGTTGAGCAAAAGTAAATAAATATTGGCCACTTTGGAAATGTGTATTATTTATTGTAGCAATTTTGCACAAACACTGATCATGATGGTACCGTGGACAGCCATGGCAGCCATCTTGTAAAATGACTGCCAGACTGTTATATCTACTTCTTGGAGGACACTTTGCAAGTGCTGTCAAAAGCATCATGACTACTTCCAAAATCTGCTATACTGAAGACAATAAATGAATGGCGACTATTTTGTTGCAGGCGGTGGTTCAGTGTTGACAAGCGACAACTGGTTTACCGGAAGCGCTCCAAGGACACGCTGACCGTGATGGAGGATGACCTGCGTCTGTGTTCTATCAAGCCTGTGCTGGACAGCGACCGCAGGTTCTGCTTTGAAGTGCTGTCACCTGTCAGGTGTGTCATCATAAGACTGTTCCAAGTTGACTTGATGCTGCAATATACCAAATATAGTTGGCTCCATGTTACTTTATGCCAATGTAGGACCTTAGAAAGTAAAAGTGAAACGATAACAACAAATACTGTATTTGACGTATTCAACGCCCTGCTGCAATAAACTCCCCCTTAAACAATATTTTGTACCTAATAAAATGTTGCCATATGCATTTTATTCCCAAGGGAGGTAATGCTGGAATTACATGCCTTTGAGAAATTCATTCTAAAGACTGAACTAAATTAATAAACACACCTTCCAAGTCAATTTTGTTAGTGCCCTGGGGGTTTTAAATGTCGAATACGATAGGCAAAGTATGAATCTCATTTTCTGTACATCACTAAAGTCTGATCACTGATGAGGTTTCTGTTCGCACTGCCCTTGTGTTTTATAGGCACCATGTAATGACTGATTATGTCAGTGTGGTGTTCACATTGCTGTGTCGTGTTGTAGGAGCCACGTGATGCAGGCGGACTCCGACGCCGAGTGTCAGATGTGGATCCTGTACATACAGTCCAGTATTAACAAGGCCTACAGGGAGACACTCAATGCCCAGGACTCTGTCGTCAGTGTCAGTATCATGTATTTCTTCTCATCACATGGGTGCAATATTTTGCAATGACATAAAGCGCTAAATTAGTCAGTTATTGAGTGTATGTGATGATGCTGAGTGTATGCTATGATGCTGAGTGTATGTGATGATGCTGAGTGTATGCTATGATGTTGAGTGTATGTGATGATGCTGAGTGTATGCTATGATGCTGAGT